>LBNU01037668.1:269929-292123 GCA_014162995.1 Artemisia annua
TATATATATGAAAATAGTTTATTTTATAACCTTTAAGTTTTTATAATTACAAAATCTACCCTATACTTATAATACTTATATTACCTAGGTTTATAACTATCTAAACTTCACATATTTAGTCCCTATACTTCTATTTTTTAATGAAATGACAAAAATAACCCTTGGACTTATAAGTTTTCAAAATTTACTATTTATACTCTTAACTTTATAACTTTTGCAAAACTAGTCCTTATAAGTTTATAACTTTTTAACTTTTTATCCTAAGGTTATATAACTTTGAAAAAAGGGTCCTTATACTTATAACTTCTAAGAAATGTCAAAAATAGTCCATAGACTTAATATTTTCAGAAAATTACCATATATACCCCTATGCATGGAAAGTTTTGCAAAACTAGTCCTAATTCCATGCAAACTATATTTTTATGAAACAAAAAGGTTTCCTAGCTTATGGTTAACTAATATAAGCTTAACTAAGTTGCCTAAACTATCTTATAGCTTATAAAAAGGACTTATAACATAAAAATAGCAATTCGACTCACACTAGGGTTTTAAAATGATAACGAGCTAGTTCTAGTGATCAAGGCTTAGGCAAGGGGTTCTTTGGGATCTAAGGCATCTAATATCTATCCTAGGACTGATATAAAGTAAAAAAAAAACTAGATTGGAAGCTTACGTGACTAGGAAATGGATCGCGACTAGGGTTAGGGTTTTCTCGGTAGGAAAACAACTCGACAAGGCCTTAAGGCTTGTGCTACTTGACTTATAAGGCTACAAGGACTCTTATATATCTACTAGGAACAGAATGTGTGTGGTGAAGAAGAGAAAATGGGATGGTTTAAAGTGATGGGGGTCATGGGGTATTTATACCCCTCGTTAACCGTGGGGACCAAGGTATATGAGGCTAGGTGGCGAGAGGAGGGGGAGGTGACTCATGGCAGCTATGTGTGACTAACCTAAGCTACTAGGGTTACTAAGGAAGGCTATAGGCGGTTCTAGGGTTCATGTGGTGGTGGTTTGGCCGACTTATGAAGGTAGTGACAAGTAGGTGCATCACCTACTTGTAAGGTGTGTGCTAGGGTTCTTGGTGGTGCCTAGGAGGTGGGTAAGCAGCTAGGCTAGGTGCTTGAGGTGTTTGAGGTGCTTAGGGTACTTAGTTTTAGGATTAAGGTTAAGTTATGTTTAATTATAACCTAATTTTGCTTAGTGAGAGATTAGGGTCTAGCTTAGGGTTTAGTGCCTAGATTAGGGTCCTATGAGTGTTTAGTGACTAATCCTAAGTCCTAAGAAGCTTATACAAGTGATGGTAGTTTATGGGAAAGATTTAGGAAGGTTTGACCTAGTTTCCAGGAAGTTATAACCTAGTTATGCTAAATACCGACCCAAATAGACTAATTATGCTAAAAAAAATGCCAAAGAAATATGTGGTTTTGTGTTTGTGATCGTGTAGGTGTGGATATTTCACAAAAGGACAAAAATCATACGAAAACCGGCAAAAAACGAGTACGAGAGTGGAACGAGTCAAAAAGTCAAAGCTTGGCATCCAAAAGTCAAAATAGAGCTCATAAAGTCAAAAGTTATCCTTCAAGTTTCTAAAGTTTCAAGAATAGTCCTTGAAGAGAAGTTTAAAGAAATGGCAAGATTATCCCCTAGAGCTTCAGAATTGGCGAGTTTAGTCCTTTGAAGATTTTTTATGAAGAAAAGCCAAGAGAGCCCTTCATGAATTCTAGATTGTCATTTGAAGCCCTTGGAGATTATTTTGTGAAAATGGCAGCTTTGGTCCTTGCATTTTTTAGAATTACACAATTGGTCCTTATTGTAATTCTATTATCAAAATAACAAATGCAAGCCTGGTCCAATAATTCCTAAATCCTAATCTTAAATATTAAACCCATTACACAAACTAACAACACCCAAAGCCCAATCCCAAACACAACTTAACCCGGCCCACTATCTACTCGGTCAAACCACTTACCACGGGTCAAACCTATTATAATAAAATAACCTTTTTTAACTCTCCCGCCCCCCAATTTTACCCAACCTGGAAAATTACATGAACCCTAGAAACCCCGCCCATCTTAATTACCACAATTAAGGGTGTTTTGGTCTAATCACATACTTCTAGAAGCATGTCAGAAGGGTGTCAGGGCAAACAAACACACTTGGGGATGACATAGCAGCTTCTCATTGGTCCAAACACGTCACAATGGCTTGATCAAACGGCTGCAATGATTGGGATATGATTAGACGGCTCAGATGATCTCAAAAGAAGCACACCACACGGATTGCCAGTGTGGATTTTCCCTAAGCTTCTCTCCTCACTCAAGGCTATAAATAGAAGTCACTCACCTCACAATTCGTTTGGTTAGATTTTAGGAGTAGTGTAGGTAGTTTTAGCATCGTTACTCTGTCAATTTACTGTCTCAGTTTAACTAAGTTTTGTAATCTCTTTAAATACTGCTTTCAATTGTAACTCAGTTTCATTGATAATAAAATTTCCTTTTGCTTTTATAAAATTTGCAATTTACTTTAAGGTTTTAATATCTAGTTATGGTTAAATAGATTTTAAAAGCTCTTATAAACTGTTCTGAAAGCTCATTCGTAGCTTATAGTGAGTTTAGTTAAACTGTTGCTGCTTGAATTGTTCTATTGATCTTGGTCAATGAAAGTCAAAGGTAATTGATGGTGATGATTCTGGGTTAAATAATGGTAGATCATGGTTGCAGAGGTGTTATTAGCCTATCTTAAAGATAGGCTTGGTTGGATATTCACCCTATGTCAGTTAGGGTTTGGACTTGTAAGATCTCATTTCCATTTTAGTTCTCAATTTCATTTGATAGCATCATTTGTTTGAATTTGTTTTGCTTGCTTATTAGTTGTCTATCCCTGTTTACAGAAATCAATTGTTAGTATAATTGATAGTTTGTAGTGATTTAGTAGTGTGCTTAGCAATAGTGTACTTTCCTACTCCTAAACTGCCTTAATTCTGCTTGATCTGTGGATTTGTGCTCTTGTTGTTAATTGTTGTTGCTTGCTGCTGATTTAGCTTCTCTTCTTGATATTAAAATTAGTGTGATCATTGTTTAAGTGAATTGAGGCTTGACTATCAGCATTGTAGTGTAACTGTTGTTTATAGGAGTGTTTGGAATTGTTGACTTTTGGTGGTCAAACTGAATATTTGTCACAAGTAGAAGTTGATTTAGCTTTAATCTTCCATATATAGTTGATTTAAGTTGTTGTTTATCAGTTTCTAGTAGTACTTAGGATTTTGCATCAGTTAGTAAAAGTTGAGGTATAGTAGCAGCTTAAGTAGGATTTTATTGAGCAATTCAGTTTTTGATCAATTTTGGTGATAGAACATGTTCATTTAGGTTTTTAGAATAAGTTTAGCACCTGGTATCCATAGGTCATTAGCCAAATTTGCATTTCACCATTTTCATGAGTAACTGAATATGCATCATAATCTGTCCAACTAGCCATTTTGCAACCACATATCTGCTCATTTTATAGCCCTTCTTGCTTGATTTTTGGTATGTAGTTACTTCATAGTATAAGCTTCTAGTGTCTTTAATTTATATACATCAGCTTGTTTTCCTCTAGCTTGTTCTTTAGCTTGAACTTGGCCACTTTTTCTGTCTGCATGTTATTAACCTGTTATCAGTTTTTCTAGATCTGTTCTTGCCTTAATTTGAGTATGCAATCATTGTTTAGATTTAGGGCTTTTGTAATTTTTAGGTAGCTAGTAGTACTAGGAAGCTTTTGCCCCCATAAGCTTCCACTTATCAGCTTATTTGAAGTGCTAAATTTGATCTGCAATATAGATGTTTAGAGCTAGTTTGTTGTGAGTTCTCTAGGCCAGCAGTTGAGCTTTTGTAACTTGTTCTATGAGCTTGCGTGATCTATCTGAGCATTTTAGAGTTGTTTGAGTGTTTTACATGCTTCATGAGTTTCTGGCTTATTATACAGCTTTTTAGCTTGTTGTTTAGCTTATCTCCTAACTGCTATTTGTTCCATTTAAGTGTTCTGGTGTGAATTTTGGATTGATTTCAGTTTGTTAAAGCTTAATTGAATAATTGAACCTTCTGTAAAAGTTTTAGGCTTTTTGGAGATAAGTGCTTATAAATAAGCACTAATCCAAACTGCTTATTAAGCCAATAAGCACTTTTTCAGCTTAATTTTAACTTTTCTTATTTTTCTTAGATTTCAAATATTATTTTAGAAATTTCCAAAAAATCTCATAATTTTTCTTAATCATTTGCTATTTCTTTTTATTTTTAAATAGTTTTTAGAATTTTAAATCATTTTTAATTCCAAAATAAATCACAAAAAGACAAAAATATTTTCTGATTTTATTTTTACATTTCATTTTCCGTTTATTAAGATTTTTCAAAAATAAATTTGTAGAATAAATCTTTCATTTTATAATTAGTTTAATTTTCTTTTATTAAATAAAAATACAAAAATAGTTTTTAATTCTTAATAAATAGATAAAAAGTCAAATAAATATTTTTTCTTTTTCATAAAATTTTATTTTATCATTTTAAAGTTTTAAAAATTTCTTTTAAGCCAGTAGGTTTAGTCTAGCTTAGAATTTGCATTTTAATTTGTTAAGTAGACGTTTTTTTAGATCGCGTGATGAGACGAAAAGTGTACCCGTTTTAAGGGGTCATTTAAGCCCTAATTCGAGTAAACGTGATCAAATATTGCCCTAAATTGTTCCTTTTGTCATTTTAGGTATTTTTGGGAAGAATTCTGGAAAACATGCTAATTTTGACGTTTTTGGAGCATAAAAGTGAAGAAAACGACAAATTCTCAAAAGAAGCTGGAAAACCTACCTGACGGCGTTAGAGTCACAAGGTGACGCCGTCAGCCAACATTGACAAAGGAGTAAAGTCAGATTACACTAGACGCCCTATGAAGAAAACAAGATGTTTACACCTGACGGCGTCAGGTGTTAGAGAAAGTAGGCCGTCAGGTGTAATGCTAAAGAGTGACGGCCCAGAGCACATTTACAAGTGACGGCGTCAGAAGTAGATCTAGGCCATCCGAGAACCCTAATGACGGCGAGCTGACGGCGTCAGAACCCATAACCTGACGCCGTCAGAATGTAAAATCTATATATACTTTTCTATTTTTCATTCATTAGTGTGGAACTTTTGGTACAAGTTTGGGAAAAACCCTAAAGACGAATTTGGCTGTATTTTCAAGGGTTTTTCACCCTTGAATCCTTCATGTTCAATTAAAGATAAGTCCTCACTTAAATTAATCAATATGTCTATGTGTTGGTTAATTATATCTTATGCTTGTCTTTCAATTAACATGCTAGGCTAGATTTTTCTTGTGTTTGCTTAGATCTAATGAAACCTAACTATTAATTATTGGTTGATTGGTGTGTTATTACTTGTCTTGGATGAATGTTTCATCAATGTTAGGCTTAAGAAAACTGGCTAAACTCCTATATGGTAACATGCTTGAACGTCTTAAGAAACATGTAACTAATGCGTACTAGGTTATTAAGGTAGTATTTAACGCATGAGCCACTGTTTACAATCCCTATGATTGGGTGCTTTACGCATCGTTGTAGGAGGAGATAAGAGCTCATAGAATTGGGGAGATATGTACGCCACCCCATGAATTGTTAAGGAATACACCCGTCATCCACGCAAGTAATACATACACCAATTAACCGGTAAAAGATAGTTAGGGAGTAAGGAAATCTAAGTAAACACATTTGTCTCCATATAAGTTTTCACAACCACAATAGTTTAGTTATTTTATTTTTAATTGCAATTGTAGTTTTTAGGTTAGTTGATTAGCAACTAATTCCGCCCACTCCTCCAATACCCGAGGTTTTACTTGCTTTCCAAAAAAATATAGAAATACAAAAAAATAATCTTCCTTCACCCTTAGACCTTTTAGAGTAGCTTTTCTAACCTAACGAACACTATTCTATGTGAGAGAACGATCAATCCCCCGTACTTACCACTACACTATACTACACCGACCAGGTACACTGCCTGGTGGGATTGCAAGCTTCTCAAGATCCCTTGAGAGGTAAAACCTGTTGCGTGGTCGCAATCCCACGTCATCATCGCGTTTATGATTTTATTATTTGTGCTTTATATGCTTGTACCTTTTGTTTTCTCTCTTGATTTTGATTGTTAATTCACAATTTGTAGTGTAAAAATAAAAAACCAACTTTTATTCACTATTCACTTCACATTTACACGACACCGATTCGACTTATTCGCCGTCAAACCTTCATTGGGAAACGACCCGAGAACTTGCATTCGTTGCATTTTCTTCGGAAAAATAAATACTTAACTATACAACCTTGACTCTAAGTGGTTGTACTAGGGTCTAATGATGCTAAGGTATCCTAATGATACTAAGGTTACTTATACATAAGCCTTGAACACTTTCAAACTAGTTCAGATAAGCAATTAGGGTTTTGTAAACACATAGGCCTGATTAGGGCTTAATTAGAGTTGGATTAGGGTTTTGTGATGAGTTTAGTGTTTTAGATTGGTGAATTACTTATTATGGTGTTGTTGTGATCCTATGCTTGACATACCAGGAGTTTATAGGATGTATGGGCAGAGACATTTAGCTTGTGTGGTTACGTGAGCACGTCTAGAGAGTTACTTATGTAATGATATGCATACAAAAAGCAAAATTTACCTGTGAAAATACCTACTATAGGTATTTTTAATGGGAATGATAGTGATGAGATTTTGTGGATTGCTACAGCCGTAAATAAAAGTATGCTGTAAATTTTATGAAAGGATGGCGAAAGGTAATAACTTATGTTTTTTTGCTAAACTTTGTTTTAGATATCTTGTGTTATATTTAGTCTTTGTTTAGCCTATATCAACGTCTAGGGTGTTAAGTGTCTGTTTTTATTCTTAGTCAAGTAGGAGTCGGTTTGGTTGGCTTGTGTCCCAAGCCCAACCCGTGTCCTGTTTACAGCCGACTTACAAAGTCGGTTTACCCCCCTCATCTCTATAAAAGGAGGTGAGGGGGGGGGGGGGACGAGTTATAAACGTCATTCTTTCAATACTAATCAAGGAAACGATTAGGGTACTTACTTGTGCAAAGCTTTTCTGTCGACATCTTATCTTCGTGGTCGAAGTTATCCGTGCTAGTAACCAGGGGTTGTAGGTTATCGAATCCTACATCTTGTGCATCCAAGTATCCACCGTTGCTTCTGAATCTGCCTTTAGCGTTAGTGGTCGCATTTTGGACCCGTATAGGAATTCTTTAGCGCCAAACATTGTAGAAGCTTTGGTGTGCACACAAGATTGGATTCTTACATCAAGTAGAAACATCACTGTGTATACTGATGAACTCAAATAAGTACATAAACGACGGCGTTTAATGGACAAGAAGAATTTCAGCATGCTCCAACTCCATTGACTGGGGAACAAATATACAACGAGGTACAACTAATTGAAAATAAATGGGGAAAAGGCAAACGAACAAACAATAACACCTCGAATAACCAAGAAGATACGAGAGGCAGAGGTGGGAAGATTACAAAGCAGAAAAGGAAAACAACAGAAGCAGAGCATAGTGCAAGCCAAGTAAATGAACCATATTGAAAGAAATTCAACATTTGGTATCGAAAGCTAAGGTATTGGAGGCATAATGCTGTTCCACATTGTATTGACTTCATGCATGTAGAAAAGAATGTTGCTGAGAGTCTAGTCGGAACTTTGTTGAATGTTCCTGGAAAGATAAAAGATGGAATGAATGCTCGATTGGATCTGGAAGAGTTGGGGGATAAAAGAAGAGTTGTTTGCTAGGAAAGAAGCAGACAAAACAACACTACCTCCAGCAGGTTACACATTAACGAATGCTGAAAAAGCATCTTTTGTGAAACGTTAAGCAACATCAGGGTACCACAAGGCTATTGTTCAAATTTCTCTAGTTTGGTCAGCCAAAATGATAAGAAGCTCATTGGCTTTAAATCGCTTGACTATCACATGCTAATGCAAGAGTTTTTGCCCATTGCTATAAGTTCAATCATGCACCCACCCACACGATTTGCTATTATCAGGTTTTGCTTTTTCTTTAAAGTTATATGTAGGAAAGAAATCATCTTGAAAGAACTAGATAAGATGCAACAAGAACTTGTTGTGACACTGTGCCTTCTCGAGAAGTTCTTTCCTCCGTCATTTTTTGATATTATGATACACTTGACAGTGCACCTAACTAGGGAGGTAAAATTATGCGGTCCCGTATGCTTTCGGTTGATGTATCCCTTCGAAAGATGTATGAAGGTTATTAAAGGACATGTGCGAAACAGAAATAGACCAGAGGGATGCATTGCTGAGGAGACTATCGCGGAAGAAACAATAGTGTTTTTTTAGCGAGTATCATAAAACCATGAAAACTATCGGTATCCCACCTGATAAACATGTAACCAATGAAAATGAGGATGGAAAGCCATTGTCGCCCGGCAAATCAAGTGTACTTTCCAGAGACGTCTTTCAGAAAGCACATTTGTATGTAATACAGAATACAGATGAAATTGTGCCGTATATCGAGTAAGTATTACTAACACATGTCTATTTCGTTGCTTAAAATGTTGTATCAAATATAATAACCAAATACATTGTTTTGTTTCAGGCGACACAAGCAATTTTTGAAAACAAAATACCCAGGTAAAAAATGGCATTGCTTGAGAATGACCACACTAAATCTTTTGCTAAGTGGTTACACGAAGAGGTAATTACTTGTATGTTGTTTATACTAATTGTTTATTTGTTGATAAATATAAGTGAGTTGTTCCTGCAATTTAAAGGTAATATATACTTGTAATGAAATTCAGGTTGAGAGAAAGTTAGCGATATTCAAAGATAGTGTATCAGAAACTGTGAGGTGGATATCATTTGGACCACGCGCCGACATAGTGAAATACGAGGCATATAACATCAATGGGTATACATTTCGTACGAAAAGTAATGATGGCATAGTTTACCAGAACAGTGGGGTTAGTGTTGAGGCAGCAGATCTTCATATATCCAAAGAAGTTGCAACCACAAGAAAAGCATTTTATTATGGGATTTTACAAGAGATATGGGTACTAGATTACCGTTTCAGGAAAATTCCTCTTTTCAAATGTGATTGGGTTAATTCAAAAAATGGTGGGGTCAAACGCGATAATCTTGGTTACACATTGGTAGAACTGAATAGTTTAGGCCACAAGGATGATCCGTTCATATTAGCCTCACAAGCACGACAAGTGTTTTATGTGAAAGACCGGGCAGATAAAAAATTGTCTATTGTCTTTAAAACACCTACCAAGAATTACAAAGATACGTATGACGATGTCGATGAGGAATTTAGTACAGTCATTCACGAGCAAAATGATAACATATTGCCGCGAGTAATTCGACAAGCAAAGGATGGCTACTATCGAACCGATTGTGAAGGTATTGTTATACGAAAATCAAAGTGAAGCACATGCCATTCTTAAGCTGTAACACTCTGTTTAGAGATTTATTTTTGTCTACAGAACCTATTTAAGCTTTTGTTTTGCTGCAAATACTCTTTTAAAAGATTTGATAAGGCGAAAAGTGTTACGCTTTTAGGGGGTCATTTAAGCCCTAATCCGTAATTATTTGATCAAATATTGCCTTAAATCGTTCCTTTTGTCATTTTAGGTACTTTGAAGAGGAATTATGAAAAAGGAAGCATTTTGGACGTTTTTAGAGCATAAAAGTGAAGAAAACGATAAAGTCTCAAAATATGCTGGAAATTGTACCTGACAGCGTCACGTTCTATCATGTGACGGCGTCACGCTTTGACAATATGAAGGATGATTTTTACACTAGACGCCCCAAAAAGTTCTGAAGAAATAAAACGTGACGGCGTCACGTGTTGGAAGCCATAGGCTGTCACGTTATACGCTAAAGGGAGACGGCCCAGAAGGATTTACAAGGGGACGGCGTCAAGAGTGGATCTGAGCAATCCGAATAGTGTTTTGGCGGCAAGGTGACGGCGTCACGACCTATAAGGTGACGCCGTCACAATGTAAAATCTATATATAATTTTTTAATTTTCATTCATTAGTGTGCAACTTTGAGAACAAAACCCTAGCTCGTTTTTCTACTATATTTTTGAGGGTTTTCCACCCTTGAAACTTGGATGCTTAATTGAAGATAAGTCTCTTCCAAATCATTCAATATGTCTATGTATTGTGTGATTATATCTTATGCTTGTCTTTCAATTAACATGCTAGGCTAGGTCTTTATTGTGTTTGCTTAGATCTAATGAAACCTAGCTATTGATTATATGTTGTTGGTTTGTTTGTGATTATTGTGGTTGGGTGAAGTCGATGTTAGGCTTAAGAAAACTGGCTAACCTCCTATACGGTAACTTGCTTGAACGTCTTAAGAAACATGAATCGGATGTGTACTACGATTATTTGGTTGTATTTAATGCATGAGCGAATTCTAATGATCCCATGTTAGGAGCTTTTAGTCGGCTCGACATAGGAGTGAAGTAGGAGCTTATAGAGTTAGGGAAGATCGTACACGACCCTACGAATGATTTAAAGGAATACAACCCGTCATCCACATAATTACAACAAACCAATTAACATATAAAAGATAGCTAGGGAGTAAGGAAATCTAAGTAATCACATATTTCTCTCATATAAGTTTCACAACCATTTTCATTTTCTTGTTATTTAATTTTTATTTGCAAAAGTAGATATTTGGGTTAGTTGACTAGCAACTAATTCCGCCCACTCCTCTATAAACCGAGATTTTTACTTGCTTTTATAAAATATAAAAATACAAAAAGAATCATCCCTCAACCTTTAGACCTAATTAGAGTAGCTTTTCAAGCCTAACGACACTATTCCTCGAGAGAACGATCAATCCCCCGGTACTTGCCACTTCACTATACTACATCGGTCAGGTACACTGCCTGGTGGGGGTTGTAAGCTTCTCAAGATCCCTTGAGAGGTAAAACCTAAGTGCAAAGGTTGCAAAACCCACGCATGAGGATTTTTGTTGTTGTTGTTGTTGTTGTTGTTGTTGTTGTTGTTGTTGTTGTTGTATTAATTGTTAAGTTCGTACTTGCGAATACTCTTTTAAATTAAAGGATTCCAGATTATACAAAACTATAACTTCTAGCAGCATAAACTGTGTACTAGCCGTATTAACTATGTACTAGCAGTAGTAAACACCCTGCATATTTTGAACCTTTGAAAAATAGTCTGACCATGTCATTTGGTATGATCTAGCATAAATAACTTGAAAAAAACAATGTTGAATACCTGGTTTGTTGTTGGCCCTCATTGTTTCAAATGTTGTTTTTTGTTACAGTTTTCTCAATTGCAGGCACTTTGTTGTAAAAAAACAGTGGTTGAAAAAGTAGTCAATGTGCAGTCATGACCAATAGACTGAACTCAATTAAGTGAATATCACATTACATAAGTTATCAGAAATGTGTGACCATATGTATCGAATTGTGACTACGCTTAAATATTGTGTGACAAAATATGACTCTATGATTTAGTCACACAAAAACTCAATGTGACTAATATCAAGGTTAATGATAACTGACTTCCCATTTTGCTATAAATAATAGTCACATAAATACTTCACAATGTGACTATTTGGAATGTATTGGTCACATATAATACCCTTATAATGTGGCCATAAACATCATTTTGATACACATTTGTGATATGGTGTGACTATTGTAAAGCCTATAGTCACATGATCGTGCTTCAATTAAATGTGACTATACACATTAGGATTTGGCAAGCAAACACACACTAAACTTTAGACACACATATTAACTTACGTGACCATATGTATCGAATTTTTGTTACACTTAATCATGTTTCTATGGTTTCGTGTGACCATATATGACATTTGGTCACACTCTTCAAGTGTGTGACATATGTTTGTCACTTTTAAATGCATATCGTGACTAACGCTTCAAACTTACTTTTCAGTTGTCACACATTTCAAATTCATATGTGGCTAAGTATTTAGCAGAGAATAGCAGTCACGTTTAAATAATGTGTGACAAACTTGACTATATAATTTAGCCACATACACAATTACTTCATGTGACCATATATCTATTTTGGTCACACTCTTCAATTGTGTGACATATATTTGTCACATATGTATATCTGTAGTGTGACTAATGTTTAAAGCTGATTTGTATCGGTCACACGTCCCAAATTAAACGTGACTAAATGATCGAAAAATATTTACCAGTTACCCTCTAGTCACATAAATAGACAAATGTGTGACATATATCTTCCGAAATGGTCACACAAGTCGGATCGAGTGTGGCTGTTTATTTAATTCTCGTACATTTAGTCACGTAAATATGTTACAGTGTGACCGTTCAAAATGGACCATGTGTGACGAAATGCAGTTTTTGTACCAGTGAGGGTGCTTTTGGGGCTTCGTTAGCAAGAATGTCGTCGAATAAATTATAGTTATCTAAAACATTAATGTCATTATTTGCCCCTGCCATCCCAATTAATGCATGCCAAATCCATAAGTTTTGCGAAGCAATAGCTTCAAGCATTATTGTTGGGTATCTTTTATCACCCCTACAAAATTGCCCTTGCCAAGCCATCGGACAATTTTCCATGCCCAATGCATGCAATCAATGCTACCAAGCATTCCCGGAAAACCATGTTCACGCTCATGTTTTTTGTAAATACTTTGAACGTCAGACCATGTTGTTTTCTTAAATACTCCGGCATAAACAAATCCATAACACACATGTTAAAATTATCAAGACAATCACGTGAAGTACGCTCACCCATTTGCAAATACTCATCAAACGCATCGGGTGAGCTGCCGTATGCCAATTGGCGTATGGCAGATGTACACTTCATAAGAGGACTTATACTCATTCGACCCGTAGCGTCGGGTCCTACATTAAAGTATTTAAAATGATCTGGAAGAGGATCAGATTCATAAGATTCAATACCTTTGACTATTTTTAGAAATGGTTTTTGGCTCATACGAAACCTTCTACAAAAATTACGGGGCGTATACTTACAACCTTGAACGAAATAGTCGTTTAGCAAACGTTCTTCGGCAAGCTCACGTTCACGAAATATGTGGGTACGAGTCACCTGAGGATGAGCTGCTTCTTGTTCTAAGCGTTGCTGATACTCGTATACGGCAATCATAAAATCTATATCAGATTTGTCATCTACTTCTGACCAGCTCCGAGATAATTCGACACTTTGATTTGGATCCATTGTAAATGAACAAGGTTTTTTTGTAATAGAGGAAATATAAAGACTTGAGAATTAGTAGTGGATGTGTGAAAAAAAATTATTTATTTAGTTGGTATTTATAGTGGTGGGAAAATGGTTTTGATTTTTTTTTTAAATTATTAGGCAATATAGCCGTTATATGAACTCTAGGGACTGAAAATGATTTTTTTTTCGAAAATAACGGATATTTTTGTACCGTTTAAGGGGGTGAAGTGATTTTTTTTTATTTTTTTTTTTATTTTATTTTTTTTTAACACACTTTGCCTTAACTCGGCGTTAATAGGCTAACGCTTAACGTTAACGCGAGGTTAACCTGGACGAACGGTGTGGCTAACGCTGCATTAACGCGAGTTAAAGGACCCTTAACGCGATGCATGCGTTAGGGCTGCTAGTGCTCTAAGTTAGAATATGGCTATACACGTTTCAACTAAACTAATTTTCATTGTAGACACGTCCGGATATAGATATTGCTTGTCACCAAACTTCACAAATTGTGTAGTTTTAGGAAAACTAGAAAAAAATAAAATAAAATAAAAAGTTGTAGTTTTGATGGGTTGATATCTAAAGATTCAAAACAATAAATGTATATAGAAAAAGATTAAAAATAAAAATAAAATTACAACAATTGAGTTATTGTTAGACGAGTAGACCAAAGAATATGATTAAAACAAAGACACAAATACGTTAAATAGCAAAAACACAACGTGGTCACGTAAGTTTAAGGATTGCATGTGTGTTATAATAAAGGGTAAATTGCAAAAATGGTCCTTCACGTTTCACAAAATCGCAAAAATGGGACCGAGACAAAAAGTAGCGCAAAAAAGACACCCACGTTCCACATTTTCGCAAAATGGCCACCGAGAGGCCTTTTCCGTTAGTTTTCCCGTTAAGTGCCACGTCATCGAGGGTAGTATCGTCATTTCATGTACTTTCTTTATCTCCCGCTAACTTTCGGGGGACTATTTTTTGTGAAAAGGCCTCTCAATGGCTAATTTGCAAAGTTATTCTCAGGTTTCATATTAAATTGTCAACGCCTTCATACACACACACACACAAGCAGAAACACACACACACACCCGTAAACAAATAATTATCATTCCCTTTTCCAGTAATATGTCTCGGTGTCTTGATCTCGTGGTTGCTTGCAACTCGTTTGTCATATCGGAAATGATGCTAACCCATTACCGGCGAGAGGTTGAGGAAGACATTCATCATGCACAAGAGTTGATGTGTAGGTGCCAAAGGCTGTCTAATAGGCTGGGTGTTATGGGGGACCTGATTGCGGAGCTCCAACTCTTAAGGGGCTCGAGAACTGCAAGGGCCAATGTGAACAAGCTTAGGAGGCTTCAGTCAGCAGATATAAGAAAGATGAGTGGGTTGATGAGGATGCTTAAGCAAACTAACGACAGCATTGTCTCCAAGATTGAGTTTGCTGTGAGGCAAACTTACATGTGAAGTGGTTGGGTGCTGGATGCTGGGGGTGGGTTGTTTTGTTGTGTTTTGTTGTGTATGATGAATGTAGGTAGTAGGTGGTTGGGCACTTGTGGAGTTGTGGTTTCTTTTGTTCATTTTAGTGCCACTGTCGTAGTGTCAAAGCTATAGGTAGATGTAGGTGATGATGTAGTTAGGGGTTGTGGTTTCCCCTTAAGGTTGTAAATGTATCCCTATGGTTTATGAATGGAAGGGGTCGTTTGATCCCGTTTGTCTTGATATACATTGTTCGATTCGTATCACAAACACATTCACAAACATGAAACTGACAGAAATGAAACCATAATACAATACACAAACACATGGATGAAACCATAATACAATACACAAACACATCGAAGCAAATAACAGGAAACACAAAACAAACACAACCATATTATGCATTAGAGATTGGATGCAATAACAGCTTACTCATGGGAGTCAAGCATCAATAAATACAACCCATCACAATGCCTGCACACACCGTTTGGTGTATTCGAAATAGAGGTCAAATTGTTCAAGATACATTAGTCAAATTACATTAGTAGATGCAACCAAATTAAAGTGTTTTTGTTTCTACACATTACATATTCCCAAATAGATGAAACCATATGTCAATCTTCAAAACCTTCTACTGGATGAATCAACAAGTGATCAACTACACCTGCACAGTCAAAATATGCAATGAAATGAGGTTACTATAATAGGCAATGCAATGTGTCCAAAATATTTGCTAAACAATTCATTAGACTCACCTAGTCAAAATAACACCACATTGTTACCCATTGATCTTGGTGCCTGTAGACCCAGCACGCAATTAGTCATTCTTGGTCTCAAAATACGCCCACCCTTTGCTCCCACATTCACTGAACCAACACCTGCTTGGTTATTCATAGAACCATCGTCTCTAATGACAATACCAGCCGGTTTGTTCCTGGTAACAACAACAGCCTCATCAACCATCTTTCCTTTTCCCTTATCCATACACCTCTTCACCCTCTTTTTTTGCTTCCCGGATTCAGGTTTTGAAGCATCAACATCTTCCACTTTCCTATAAGGTTCTGAAGTGCTAGTCCTAAAAGGAGTTAAAGTACTAGAGCACCGCAAGCTAGCATCTTCTTCTACCCATCCGACAACCTCCCCACCTTCACCCTCTGAATCAATGTTTTTTAAATAGTATTGACATAACATCTGTTTTGTGTGAGCAACAAACAAGTCTACAAAACCAGCCCGACAACCTAGTTCGATCATTGTATGCACATCATTGTCTGTGTGAATCAATTTCAAACCTTCTTCTAATGATTTGCCAGGCAAACAAAAGAAGACAGCCCATTTTTCTCCCGTAATGCGTGATAACATTTCATCCAGACCAAGGGTAAAGATATGTTTGTCATGGACAAAGGCCCACATTAAAGAAACCTGCCCTTGTACATATCTCAAAGGAGCAAATTCAAAGAACTCATTATTGTGCATTCTGAACACAATTTCATCATCATAATCACTTAAATTGAAACCTGCCACCGTTTAAATTCAAACAACATACTTTAGTAATGGCAAACACTCCCTAAGGCAGTACTTTAATAATGCCAATTACTCCAACTTATGATATTGTAACAGCATACTTAAAAACATATTACTCTGTTTATCCTAAACCTAGCAAAGGGGATGCATATAAACATCTATCCAAACCTATCATAGCAGCCTACATAAACAAATTTAAAAAGGCAAACAAATGAAGTATACTACATTAACATACCAAGATCCGTATGCTCTTCCTTCACCTTCCTCTTCTTGCCAGTCCCATTTGCCCTTTCCCTCTCCCTTTTTTCAGTAACTGTAGTTGGATTAGGACTCCCATCCTCCTTCTTCTTGCCACTCCCAACAGGCCTTCCCCTCTTCCTTTTTTCAGTAACTGTACTCGGATTAGGACTCCCCTCCTCCTTCTTCTTTTTGCCAGCCTCCTTCTTCTTCTTGCCATCCTTGCCATCCTCCTCCTTCTTCTTGCCACTCCCAACAGGCCTTCCCCTCTTCCTTTTTTCTGTTCCACTCGGATTAGGACTCCCCTCCTTCTTCTTATTGCCAGCCTCTTTCTCCTTCTTCTTCTTGCCACTCCCAACCGGCCTTCCCCTCCCTCTTTTTGAAAATGCAACTACCTCATTGGAGCAACCGCTACCACTTCCAATGGTAGGAATGGATATGGCACCGCTAGCACCCACATTTGGTTTGTTGAAGGTTCTGTTCCACATCCATTGAAGAATTTCTTCGATCATCTCCTTCCCTATGTTTGCATACGAACCATACTTGGCAATAACTTTATCACCAAATTCATCCACAACATCCTCAAAGACTTCATCATTTAATAAAACCTTGCCCCACGACATTTCGGATGATTCCTCCCCCCATCAACAAACACTTTCCCTTATCATTCTCATCATTATTCGCCATAGCTGGGTTTAGTTGTTGCCATTTGATTTTTTTTAAGTTAGGGTTTGACGGTTGATTATCTGCACAAAGGTGGGTTGGTTTTGGGGATTTATTGTACCTTGAAAAAGCACACAACTTTAAATACATAGTTTACGTTGTTTGCAAAAATAGTCCCCCAAAAGTTGGCGGGAGATAAAGAAAGTACATGAAATGACGATACTACCCTCGATGACGTGGCACTTAACGGGAAAACTAACGGATAAGGCCTCTCGGTGGCGATTTTGCGAAAATGTGGAACGTGGGTGTCTTTTTTGCGCTACTTTTTGTCTCGGTCTCATTTTTGCGATTTTGTGGAACGTGAAGGACCATTTTTGCAATTTACCATATAATAAAAAGAACAAAATACCAATGAAATTCTTACGAAAAGAGAAAAAGTTGAAACTGGAGCACCTGATGAAGAAATCTAGGAGTGACGGTTGAGCCAAACAAACCAAGGTTGTGTGTCGTAACTTGGCTTGTACGTACTAGAGATGTCAGCCATTGGTGGGCAGTTGCATAACACAAGCGCTGTGATCCAGGCTCACCACTATCTAACAGTTCAAGGCTTTCAAGACATGTTTCCATGTAAACTTTGTTATCTTGAGTTCCGGATAAAACAAAACGCACCTTTGTAACCGGATTGTAAACTTCTATTGATTTCCCATGGTTCACAACTAATTTTAAAATGAGGATACCAAGATGCAAGATTGTTGTACTCTTTCATCACCCAAATCCAACAACAATCTTCATTTTCAAAAGAAGCCACCCACGCCTAGACAACCGTCGATGATTGTTGGTTTGCTTGATTATCCATACGATCAAACTTAGGAGGGAAAGCAATTGATGACCATGTACGTGTCTTCATGGAGTAAACATCTGAACTTTTTACTGTTCCGTCACCATAAACTTCACCAATGAAGTAGCGTATTCTCACAATCTTGTAATCATCAGTTATTGGATCGAAACCAAAACCAAATACTAATTTGCACCAAGAGATAGAAGAAGGGTGATCAGGTAAGGTTAATGTGCGTCTAATTGAAGGGTTCCATAAGGAAATACGCCTTTCATGATCATCAAACAAACAAAAAATTCCATTACATGAATTTGCAACTTCCGAAAGGGGGCAATGGAACTCGCGTGCTTGTGTGTCAAAGTATCCAAGACTCCGATGCAACTGAAACTCGTCTCCCGAATGCAACGTAAACACGTCGATAAAACCACATTCCATGTCAGTATTCAACTGTCTGATAAGGACTTTTTGTTGTGAATATCTAAGACGGTACCTGCCTGCGAATGAAATCAGGGCTAGCAATACGAGAATACCATAATTTTGATAGACATCTAAATCGTACAAGAGATTTGGTTGGTAGTCTTTCAAAGATTTCAATAATCAGATCATCACTTATATGTCGCGACATCTTTAGTATCTTCATACTGTATGTCTTCTGCTATTCTTTGTATATTGTTGATGATCTCAAAACTATCTTTATTACGTTGTAATTGTAGAATGCGAGAATATGTGATCGTTATCAAGGATCACGCGAAAACAAGGATCGATCGTTGATATCTCTTATCTCATGATCTCAAAACTATTTTACTTATATAGAGTTTTAATAATTTTGGGCCCAGCCTCCTATTTATTTAGGCCCAATATCCCAACATTATTTGAAGACTTTTACTAACTTTTATAGTATCGACTTTCCAATTTTTCGCTAACTTTTACTCAGTATTTTATTAGAGTTTAATATTAACATAACATACGCATTCCATAACTACTTACGATCCATAAATATTTATGTTAATACTAGCTTATAGACCCGTGGAATCCACGGGATTTTAGAGGGTTTTTTATTAAAAAAAAAGTAAGTATGTGAATAAAGTAAGAAATAACAACGAACGTAAACGCTATGAAATTTTCTTGTAACGAAATAATAAGTTATAAGTGACTGATAGTATCAAATACAATACTTGTTAATATAAGTGTGATAAACGTTCATTGCCTCGTGATCTCCAGTAAGTTTGTCTTCAGAAGCAAATGTATGTAGTGACCATTCTAACACGTCAACAAAAGGTTTATTACGTGAACACCTAATAAGTTTTAAAAATATGTAAGTATTTATTAAGGAGTTACATGTGTGAATAAAGTAACAAATAACAACAAACGTAAACATGTCCATTAAAATAATAAACATGCATGTATCGTCTTTCCAACTGCTAAACGTCAAACACTTGAGTAGCAAATATATGTAGTCAACGTCAAATACTTAAGTAGTCCATGTTTATTCCGTGAACGTCTAAAAAAAAAGAAGAAAAAAAAAGTCGAATGAAAAAGAAAGTTGTTAATAAGTGTATAGTAAAGTTCAAAAAATGATATAAAACATGAAATTTATTAGTTGTACATATGTGTTGAACATTGATCCTATATACTTTGAAGTACTTCTTTGTAGACAACGTTTGTAGTACTTTTTGAGATATTACCATCTTTATCTTTATAAAAAATGACAACCTTCAAACATATTTTGCTTTTGACCCTAGAATCGGCAACGCATATCCATGTGTGAAAATTGGACGTAACAAATAGGATATCCTTTGAAAGTGATTCATCCCATGACTCTTGTTTATTGTCATACACATATAGGACGACTTTTGTAGTTAGTATAATCAAACTAACCACCATGGTAAAGCTTATAGACCGGTGGAATCATGAGTATCTTAAAAATCAGAACTTAGAACATGTTATGTGTATACATACATACTTAAAGAAAAATACAAAGTAATGGGTAAAATTATTTTATGAAGGTAATCAAAAGTTATTAGACAATGAAAATGTAAAACTTGTCAGCAATTCAGCATAACCGTTAAAAAAACGTGCACGTCTCGTGTTGTTCAGGTGTTATTTGCACTTAGAACGCGAAGTGATGCAGCCGACTTGTCGATAACTTAAAGAATCCATGAGATTGCCTCATCACTTTATGAAATCAAAAGTTAAAATCTAATTAATTGTTGATAACATTATATACGTAGTAAATAAATGATCAACATTTATGTCGATACTTGTACATACGGTTTCAACATTTGATTGTAGACCTTGTAAGGCCTATTTCTTGACAACGTTTGTTGTTGATAACTTCATCACAAATCATAACCAAATATGGTAGTCATTAATTACTTGCGACAAATTCAATTACGCTTAGTTTGGTACTTTTGTTTAAGTAGGACTTGCAGATGGAACCCTTTTATTGGTTAAAGCAAATCCAAGATACTTGCTGCAGGAATTATCGGTTGTTCATCATATGCTCCAATTGGCGCCCCGCCATAAGTAACTACATCCCCATAGTTCAGGGCCCACACCTATTACCACTCCCAGTGCCTCCATACCTCCAAGTAAAACTATAGTTTGATTGAGAAAAAAATTACATTTATTTTTGTGGGAAGAGAGTAGTACATACACGTACACAAATATCTCGCAAATCAACATCATTGTCTAAGAAAGGACAATATAAGCATCAAACCTGGTGTGAATGGCATCAAAGGTGCCTTGAAGAGAGTAGTTACATGTTTAGGTGAACAATTGCAGCAAGAAATTCACAATAATCAACTGTTCCGCTATTGTCAATATATGCCTGCCAAGTCAAATGTTTCCAAAAAAAATTTGAAGTCAAGGGTGACCATTTTAGAATCCAAATAGTTGATAAAATAGCTTAGTCATAATACTATTTCCATTATGGAGCACTCTTTAAACATGGATTCAAAAAAGTCAAATACTGGGCGACTTTGACTAATTTATTAGAGTTGAAAAGCAGCCTCTCGAGAGCAGACAAAACTTCAAATTTCACCCATAATTATTTATTTACAGCATTGTTTTAATAGCAAACAAAATAGGAAGCGGAGGGGAAAAGATGTGCTTACTGCATCCATCAAGTCATTCATTTCGGACTCCATGAGTTTAGAACTCACTCGTCTCATAACCTCTTTCAGTTCTGTAGACGTATAGTCCGGACTGGGCCAGACAATGGGCCAGGCCCGGCGACAGTGGCCCACTCTACACCTAAAACCCTAATCCATGCCTTATAAATACATGGATGGGATCCCTTCATTCAGCAGAATATAACAGGTTACCCTAAACCTAACTCATATATGCTACATCGCATCGATAACTAACTTGACCGTCGGAGGTGGATCCCGGGGCTACGGCCTCGGGTCCACTCCTAACGGGTTTTCGTTGTTGACAGGTCTAATAGGGCTCGAGAAGACGACTAACGGCCCATGAAGAGTCGTTGAATCAGTCCGCGCCAGATTATGCATCAACAAGTGGCGCCATCCGTGGGACCATTACGATAAGTTTTGTGCTCTCACATCACCGGAAAGCAACCATCGAGTTCAAAAGCCGGTATTCTTTCTTTATTGTCTGCTAGTGCATGATGCACAGCGCAAATCTAAAACCAAAAAGTACCATGCGTACTGTTTTCTTTTCTTGTCGTCCAATCTGACCACATCACAGAACCAAGTTGTTGGTTTGTTTGACTTTTCAAACATATCAAGCTTTAACAAAAAAATAGAATGATATTCTTGTTTGTTATTCGATATGTTATATTGTTAAATTTAAAAAGATTTTACATAAATCTTCTAACTTGGTAAACCAAGATTTTTACCTATAGCCATGCGCACGGGCTCCGCACGATCGGACGTACTTTTACATAATTTTAAGGACGCGAACAACGCAGTCACGATAATCTACCCGCTTTAGCCTATGCGTACGGACATCTTCGCAGATTGGCGCCATGGACGCCTGTTACATTACAGGCACCACGATGCTAAGTCGATCGGCCATGAGCGCACGCTGACAAAAGCCGGTGGTCAACTGCGATTACCACAAACGTTAAGTCATGCGGTCACGATAAATCATATCTGAGTTTGTGCGTGCGAAAAAAAAAAAAAAAAAAAAAAAAAAAAAAAAAAAAAAACTATTATCGCGTTCGTCCTATCTCTCT
>LBNU01037668.1:302509-314986 GCA_014162995.1 Artemisia annua
AAATAACCCGAAAAAAATCCGAATCCGAACATTTATAACCGAAAAAAACGAACCGGTAAAAAACCGAAAAAAACCGATTCCGAAAATTTATAACCGAAAAAAACCGTTCCGGACATTTTTAACCGAAAAAAACCGACTCCGAAAAAACCGAACCGAACCGAAACTGGTTTTTAGAAAAACTGGTTTTTTGAAAACCGGTTTTCTAAAACCCGAAAACCGGTTTTAACCGACCGATTTGCACCTCTAATTGAATGTGCACTATTTTATTTTGTCAAACCTTGATTAATTTGTGCTGATATAGTTCCAGTTATTGAAACATTTGACTAGCATATTTGACTTTTTGTGACTTTGTATTCAACTATTCATTGGTACGTTTCGGAATTTCTTCGGGGACTTGATACTTAAACTTGGTCAAAACAAATACTTAACGGATTATATTTCGGATTGTGACCTGGTATATTTGGACTGTAACGGGATTGTATCATTTGGCATTTGGACTTTATTGGACTTGAGACGAAGGTAATATATTAGACTCGGGACAAATTTATTATATTAGACTCATAACGGAGCAAAAATATTGAATTAACACATATCAAACTAACAACGAGTTGTGAATTATAAATTTATAAAATCTGCTAAACTAATATTTTTATTTCAAAACCTTTTATTTTATAAAACCCGACAAGAATCTAAATGTGTATAGTTATTACTTACCATAATCATATGTAAATTTGAATTTAATAATCACCGACTTTACCTTTATATAAAACTTAACGTGTGCCCTCGGGGCACATTTTAGAAAATCCCTTCTTATAATACATTAACCGACTTTTCTAAACTATTGAGGATTATTGGGTAAACACTGAAACTTACTATTGACTCGTTCTTTCTTATTCTTCTTACTCATTTTCCCTTATTAATTTTCCTTTGGTCAAGTTCTTTGTTTATTCTTTCATTTATTCTTCTTTGCCGTGAGTTGTATTTCGAGTCTGTATTTCATACCACCACACGAAACATTTATACTAAACTTTCTTACTACATTGATAATGGACTTTTACAAACATTGATACGAGTATTCCACGAAAACTAAAACATTTTGTCTTTTGAAAACTCATATGTGTTATGTTATTTTATCGGACACCTTCTGAGATAAGCTATAAATTTAGGTTGTGTTGATCGTGTACCGTTGTGCCCTCTGTTCTAAAAATCGGCCCAGGCGGCCGATTAATCCCCGCATAATCGTTGCTCGCTCACTAGGCGCCTTGATTGATCATAATCGGCCTATTTAATCGCTTTGGTCAAAGATCGCTTAAAAATCGATCAACAAACCGATTAATCAGACAAAATTGGTCTAATCGGATTAATCGGACAAAATCGCTTAAAATCGATCAACAAAATCGCTTAAAAATAAGTCAAAATCGCTTAAAAATCGGTCAACAAACCGATTAATCGGACAAAATCAGTCAAAGGATCGCTTAAAAATGGTCAACAAACCGAGTAATATCTATGTTTGACTTTGAACTTAGAAGAATTATATATTATGTTTATATTTGAACACTTGAAATATTTGAACTTTGATGCATTATGCTTATCTCATTAATATATTATAATATAATTATCTAAAATTACAATTTTGTGCATAAAAATTCCAATCCGATTAATCCCCGCCTAACCGATTAATCGCTAAGCCCTACCCGACCGCCTCACTAGCGCCTAGCGATTTTTACAACCTTGGTTGTGCCTTACTTCTTGATTCTGTTGTGATACTTTTTTCATCATCTATTGAGGTGAGTTCTCGTAGCCCCGCTTTTTACATGTTTTCCTTTAGGTGAAAATGGTACTACTCAAATGCTTTTCAAATGTTTTTATACTGTGATTTACTGGTTTTGTAAGTTCATAGCCCATTTCTCCTATATTTTTCCTTGGGGTGGAAATGATTCTCAAATTATCATTTGAAATGCTTTTAAGATGTGATTTGCGGTTTTAATGATTTGGACAATATGTGCGTTTGATTATAATATGTGCGTTTGATTGAAATATGTGTGTTTTGATTTCACCTTTCTCTGATATTTGTTGTTTATCACTAAAAACATTAAGTCTTTTAACAACTCCTTACTTAATTTCATGATATTTCTTCTTTGATGAGTTGTGAAATTAAGTTAGATCCAAGTTGTTACATAGCTTAATGTAGGCCTAATACCATAATAAAGCATCATACTTGTCAAAAAAAGCTGTTTTGAGTAGCGAACTTTTTTTTTTCCTCGTTGGTGTACTGAACTTGCATTTTATTGTCAAAACTACGTACTTTGGACGTTTTTGCCCCTCAAGTTATTAAAAAGTCAGGGGCAAAAATGTCATAAAAAGGTGAGAAAAGGTACAAAAGTACGTATTTTTGGCAATAAAATGCAAGTTCAGTACACCAACGAGGAAAAAAAAAAGTTCGCTACTCAAAACAGCTTTTTTTGACAAGTATGATGCTTTATTATGGTATTAGCCCCTTAATGTATTGAATGATAGACACTGTATTACTAGGATGTGGATTCTTAGGGCATGTTTGGTAGGGGAAATGAGCCCAAACAAATGAAAATAAATTCATTCTTTTGTTTGGTAGCCCACTGAAATTAAAAAAAAAAAAAAAAAAAAAAAAAAAAAAAAANAAAAAAAAAAATTATTAGAAGAAAACAAAAAAAAAAAAAAAAAAAAAAAAAAAAAAAAAAAAAAAAAAAAAAAAAAAACAACGGAAATTTGCAATCTTAGCATGTTTTGTTTACACACAAAAGAGTTGAATTCCATTACTTTTTGAGTGGAAAACAATTCTCTATATTGGAGTTTGTAAAAACAAAGTTTCAAACCCAAAATTTGCAACTGATTGATGAATTTTTTTATGATTACAAGGTTTTTTATATTTTATTTTTTGTTTTGTGATGGTTCAAAAGAATTTGAAAAATATAACTCAAAATTTCCAACTAGTTAATGAATTTTTTTTAGGGCTAACCGTCCGAAAATACATTAAACTTGTCACCTTTTTCTTTTGTATGCACTAAACTTTTAATTTTCCTATTGTAGCATCGAACTTTCTTAATTTTCCTATTGCAGGCCTGTAGCGGGAAAAAAGTGATGTGACAATAAGAAAATTAAGGATGTTGGATGCCTACGAATATAAAAATTAAGGAAGTTGGATGCGTACAATAGGATGATTAATGGAAGTTGGATGCATATAATAGGAAAATTAAGAAAATTGGATGCTACAATAGGAAAATTAAAAGTTTAGTGCATACAAAAGGAAAAGGTGGCAAGTTTGATGCATTTCCAGACTATTAGCCCTTTTTTTTATGACGATGACATTTTCATATTTCTCGAAACAAAAAAGTCAAATCTATTCTATTTTATTTAATAAAATAAGCTTTTGTACAAGCCCTTCTAAGCACCAAGCATTAAAAATTTGTTTAATGCAGTGATGTGGATTTCCTAAATTAAATAAAATGGTACAACCCCGTTAAGCACCGGCTTTTGTAAATGTGATGGACAAAGTCAACCAATTCTTCACACGCTCCTCTTCGGTTTCAAAATCATTCTTCCTCTTCAAGATTCTTAATTTTGTAAATTTTTAAAGGGCTTCATTATGCTTCCTATCCACGCTCCTCTTCAGTTACAACTTCCTCTCCAAGCTCCTCATCAATCATATCCTAAAAAATTGGGCAATGGAAGAATTGGTAAGTACTGATATAATTATAATATTAGGGTTTCGAATTATTAGTTCACATATTGCAATTATTTGGTTTCGATTCAATTATAAATTGATTATGTTCATATTTAATTGTGTTTTACTAGAACCCTAGAAAAAAAGTCGAGGAAATCACTCATGTGCATGATTTATGTAATCACGCTCATATACTCTTTCCATGTATTTGGTTTGGTTTTAAATTTCGTATTTATTTGAATTTCGTATGTATTTCAAGCTTCAAACATTGGTATTATTATATATGCTTTGATTTAGTATATCTGCTTTTAAATAATCAATTTAGTTTTTGTTTTTGATTCAATTGTGTTGTAGGAAAACCTTCGAAAAAAATGGGGAAATGAGAGGTTGAAGAAGGAAGTTTATGGGATTGATGTTTTTTTTTTTGTTATTATTATTATTATTATTATTATTATTATTATTATTATTATTATTATTATTATTATTATTATTATTTTTCATTCGCAGATTTAGTGTTGAATTATTTTAAGAGAGACTTCTCAATATGCAAACAAAGGTTAGATGTTAAGATTTGTGTCTTGATTTTTTGAAGTCCAATTTTTAGTTTTATATATATGCTTTGATTATATGCATGATTTATGTAATTTTCAGTTTCCTTACTTTGGATGACTGCAACAATCGACGTTGTACGACTACAAATCATGTATGATTGCTAAAAACTGTAAGAGGTCAGCTTCGGATTGTGTTTCTTGAAGTGTTTGGTTATTATCTGTGTGTTTGGAGGAGAAATTAGAGTATTTCCTAGACATGGTTGCATTACTGAATGATTACATGGTAAAGTTTCTCCATTTTTGTTTATGTTAAGAAAAAAGTAAATTCATGAGCTGATTACAGCTTTTTCCACAGATAAACTACTCAAGTTGGATAAGAAAGAAGAGTCTTCGTCACACTTTTTCATATTTTTCCGTCTAATAACCAATTTCTGCCAGTAAGGCATCATCTAAAGATGAGCATCTTTTATTTTCACTTTGTTTTTTGTATACATCATGTTTCTAAAACAGTAAAAACTACCCATGATAAACAGTGAATGTGAGGCACTTGGCTTAGATGACTTCCTAACAGCAGAAAGGTTGCAGTGACATGGACCTGGTCTGAAACAAGCAGATTTGTTGCCTTCACTTTGGTATGCCTTAACATCAAACCTTAACTATAACATTCTTATGCATCAATCATGCTTCCTTCAATGGTTTTTATTTACACATTCACAACCATTTCCCATAAAATGATATGATCTGCATAATATAATTGGTATCAACTATACTACTCCCTCTTCCCATGAGAACCGTAACAAACCCATTTTTGGATGTCTAATGCAAATTTTTAGAGGTTGTATACTCATGAATGGGTCGATTTGTGTTATTTGATACATGATTCAGTTCTAAATAGGTTATTTTATACGGGTTGAAAAAGGTTTTTAAACGGGTCAAAAAGTCTTCTGTGCACTTAGTTTGCGATGTTAAATTGGTGGCTGACCCAGGTTATAAAGTGGGTTAAAACAAGTAATTTTCTGTTACAAAACTGTTTATAAGTTTGGTCAAACAATTAACTACGATGTCAAGAATGGATCGAACTTCGAATATGACATGACAATTTCTTACTTCAATGTGATTGTGAGATGTTATTGCTATTGTAATAATATATTGTTTGTCCATCTTGAAGTGTACTTATTCTACTTGGTTAAAAACCTACTGCATTTGTGCAGAATAAATGGGTCAAAGCTAATAAATGGGTCAAAGCTACTGTGAATATTGGGTTGTAAGCCAAGTTACAAGATGGAAGAACTGAAGTACGACGATTCTGGGTTATACAATGAAAGTGTTGGGTTTAAGATGTTAGCATGATAATTTGTTTCCTTTAAGGTTAGGAGTTAAGATGTTGTATAAGTAGATGTTGCATATCCGTTAAATGTGAGGTTACGTAAGTGGTAGTTAGGATGTTTTGATTTTGTTAATGATAGTGGCTTTGATTAAGTAAGGAAAAGTTGTAAACGATGTTATTATATAAGAAGCGGATAACGTTGTTTGTGGATGTTGACGGTGATATGTTTGTGTTGTGTGTGGGTAAGTATTTTTGAGTGCTTTTGATTTTTTTGGTGAAGGTGGCTTTGATCAAGTATGGTGTATGGTTTTGAGTTTGGACTAATGTGGCCTGATTTTGTAATGCAGCAAAAGTTCTAATCTTCTTAAAAGCTTGGTGTTAAATGATGAGAGGTTGTCGTTGTTGCTTCTGACACAAACAAACAAGGAGGTAATGACCTGCAAATTTTTAGTGAGCATTTTTACGGTTTCGACCCGTTAAGATTTAGCATGTTAGTGAAGTCCACTTCGGGAAAATGTTGGGGTTGGTTCTGCAACATTATCAAGGATAGCCAAATAATTCATATTGAGTTTCATACTTGAATAAGTAATAAATCCCATAACGTAGCAACTTTAAATCTGATCAATTAAAGTTGAGGCTTTGTTTGGTATAGTATACCATGTCGTAGCAACTTTAAATCTGATGAGTTAAAGTTATTTGGTTGCGTAGCATGTAGGCTATTGAAGTACCGCTATAAAACTGTGTTCCAGAGCCATGAACCTGGGATTTTGTTAAATTCATAATTTTCCATTTCTTTCATGTTGTTTAGTGCGTAGATGTGAGTGTTTTAAGGGTTTGGAGATCGAGCAGAAAATAAACAAACTTAGACGGTGCCAAAAAGCTAATGTCGTCGCCTTTCTTATTTCAACTAAGGAAATTCAAAAAAATCAAGTACAGAAGCATTTTCTTGAGAGCACATTAGGATTGTTACAAGTTTCAGCCCATTACAGTTGGACTAAATTAAACTATTCTGCTTTAAAGCAAATTGCATACACATCATATAAAGTTTCATATTAATTCTTAATCCTTGATGGTTCATTTGAAGATATGATATTTAGTTGTGAATCCTGTGATATTGATCACTTGGCCTTTAACAACTTAGATCATAATGGTATTTATAGAATGGTCATAACTCTTCTGGAGAACATGGTTCTTTTTTTTATTAGAATACTTACATTGTTCGTTGTGCATTATTGGTATTTCATTTGTAGTTCGAAGTGTAAATTCTGAATTTTGTTTTTAATTTAGAGATGGTTACATCAAGTGTATTATCTTAACCCATGTATGTGTTTATAAGAAGTGATTCATTCTCATTGTAAATCATTGTGGTTATATATCGTAGGAGCTTCGTGTGTTTCTGATACAAAATGGACAACATAGTTAAGGATAAGCCAAAGGTCGGCATTGCACTGGAAACCGGGAAGTCGTATAATACATTGAATGTAGAAAGGAACATCGAGCTTAGTAAAGATTTGGAAAATCCCAGAAAGTATGGTTGTACCATTATGGCAAGTGGTAGCAACAACAAGTCACTGAATCATGTTCTTAAGAAATAGAAGATGTAGACTAAATCTGAAGTTCAAACAAAAAAGCCTTGGTAATTTATTTTATTGTCTTACTATTACATTATTATAATTATCTCTTTGCCTTCTTATAGAATAATAGTATGTTTAACTGTATTGTATCTTTTTAAATGAATATTTAATAATAATGATGAATATTTAAATGAATATCTTTTAAAATGAGTATTGTATCTATTACATTATTATAATTATCTCTTTGCCTTCTTATAGAATAATCTTTACCATTTCAGTGTCAGAAATTGTAAGTTGTAGACATTCTCCATTTTAATTTAAATTTTAATCATTTATATCAACTCAAGGTATACACAGGATGTGCCAATTACACCTAATATAAAACCACAAGTTACGACACCTTATAACGAAGTAAGACCTGTAACAAATGTTTGGATGAACAAATGTTTATAGGTATATTAGCTTCTATTATGAACGAAATGGGTCAATGTAGTTTGAGTCGTTTTTTTTAGTAAAAAAGAGTTGCATGGACGATTACTTTTGTATTTCTTAAACTCTTAGGAGTTTACACGCCTTCAAGAAACGGGTTGACACGGCTAACCTGTTAATTAAACATGTTAAGGTTAATGTTGAATTTCTCGACAGTCGACACGATTACTTTTGTATTTCTTAAACTCTTAGTAGTTTACGGAATGAGCATGAGCTACTCGAATGTTTACGTTGATTGCATACCTTGCATATTCAAGACTGTCTACATGTTGAATAAGACGATACATGCACCTTCATTATTTTAATAGTTATAAACCAAATTATTTATCGGTTCATTCAAATATTAAACTTCTTTTTTGCTGTTCAAAAAAAAAATATTAAACTTCTTATTCTCTTTATGAAATAATGAAACCTATTTGTGATCGTTATTGTTTGTTTTTTTATCCGTGCGCATAACTCCTTAATGAATAATTCCCTTAAAAATTCCTGTGATTCAACGGGTCTTTAATGAAATGGTTTACTTAAGTTGCGACAACGTCAATTAAAGTGAACATGGTGCCCAAATAGATGAGTCTATTTTCTCGCCTCAGTCTATCAACGGATTGAAGTTCTCCGGTGTTCCAAACCACAAGCTTGCTTTAAAAGTAGGAGTACCGATTGAGAAATATAGACCAAGCAAATGCTTTATGTCATGGGACAAGACTGCAAGTTCTTAAATTAACACAAAATTCCATTCAAGCGCAAATCATTAACGGGACCAACTTTGGAAAACGAGTGATCATACCAAGGTTGCGAATTACTACGCCAGATAAGCGTTTGCCTCTTAAGATTGTCAGGAAACAATATCCAATTTCAGTTTCATTTGTCATGATAATCAACAAAAGCCAAGGTCAATCGCTTTCAAAAGTTGGTTTGTACTTGCCACGTCCCGTTTCACACATGGACAAATGTACGTTGCTGTTTCACGAGTAAAAAGCAAGAAAGGTTTGAATGTTGTCGTTTGTGATCAAGAAGGTAATCTATCTAAAACTACAACAAATGTTGTGTATAAAGAAGTACTGCAAGGTCTATGATCAAACTACAAGAGGTATTCGATTTTTTTTTCTACATATTCTATGGAATTTTAGGAGTCCACGGCATGGGCATTGGGTATTAAATCGAGTAGCGCTCGCACCGATCATTTGCTATTCAAGACAATCAATTTTGGACACGCCAACGCGTGGATGCTTATTACTTTAACTGTAACAAACTCAATTGCTTATTCAATTATTGACGGATTATCTCATTCTTTCTTTCATATATTAATCGAACATGTTTACGTTTTACTTTTCTTATCATCTCATTTTCTCTATCTCTCTAAAAAATTACCCGGTGTCAACGGGTCTATAAGCTAGTATTGTATAATTTGTTGCGTTCAAAAATAAAAAATAAAACATTAAGATGCTCATTTTGGATCTAAATTTCCTTTCATTAGTATCTCAAATTTTTATTTGCCTCATAATAACTATTTGTTGTCTTGTATTGTTTTCTTTATAAAAAAAATATGTAAATTTTGTTCATTTCTCGGTAGAAAGTCTCTGTTGTTACCAAACAGTGGAATCAATCACAATTCTTCACTGATTTCAATTCTCTGAATTTCAATTATTTTACTTATTTCATTTCTTTGAATTTCCCTCTACCAAACGTGCCCTTATAGTGTGGTTTGTATTGTGTGAATTCAATTTGTGTGGTTGTTACTGTGGGATTTCAAGAGGTTAGGATTGTATTGATAGTACCATTTTGGAAGTAGCGCCCGTGACTATTTGGGTGGTTACTTGATTAGCCAAGTGGGTGGTTACCGGATTAGCCATTGATCGTGATTGGATAGTACTATCAGGGTGGTGACCATTACATCTCTTATTGCTATGAAGCATGTACAAAATTAAATAATATTCAATGTTTGTACAAAACATCATCCTTCCAACTTTCATTTGTATGGTAAAATATTTATTAAAAATGCACAATTGGTGTGTATTTGTTCTCATCATCTCCCGTAAATTTATATGCATCAATATCATGTATCATAATTTTATTTTTTAAATCAGTAAAAATATACAAAAATACAAACGTTAAATGTAAAACTTTATGCTTGATATCTTTTAAACAAATAACACAACAGATATCTCAAAATATTTAAAAGTATGTCATATCCTATTAAAAAGTTCAAAATTCGTACCATATATATTAATATATTATATTCTATAATAATTAAAAATAAGTATTGTTATTTTATATAAATAACAATATAATTTTCTTAAAATATTACGTATGGATATATTTAAACACATAACACAATAATTTTCCTAAAGTACTTAAACCATAAAATATCCTAATAAAAATTTAAAATTCGTGCCGTATATAAAAGTATATCATATTCCAATTTAGTTAAAAATATTGATATATTTTAAATAAATAACCATATTTTTTCCTAAAATATTGATATATTCTATTATAGTTAAAAAATAATGATAGATTTTAAACAAATAACAAACACTATAATTTTTCTAAAATGTTACATATGGATATATTTTAAACACATAACACAATAATTATCAAAAAGTACTTAAAACCATAACATATCCTATTAAAAATTTAAATGTTGTACCCATATAGAAAATTCTATACTAGTTAAAATATTGATATATTTTAAATAAATAACCCTATTGTTTTCCTAAATTATAGATATATTATATTATAGTTAAAAAAATAACGATAGATTTAAATAAGTAACAATATAATTTTCCTAAAATATTAGTTTTGCGTATATTTTATACAAATAACAAAATAATTGTCTTGAAGTAATTGAAACTATATTATATCGATCATATTTTAATATTTAAAAATTGTATCATACATAATAAACATACCCTATTATAAATTTTAAAATGACAATTATATAAATAAAATAAACAAAGAAAAAAAAAACCACCAAACAACAATCACATTATTCGTATCTTGACTAGCTGTGATAACTGGTAAATTTGAGAACCGGCTTAAAATGCCACATTACAATTTAAAACGAATCGTTAAGATTCTTGATACATTTTTCAGAACTTATGAGAATTGAGGATTTATTTGTGAACCATTGTGATACATGGAATGTTTGATTTCATTATTATGTTAGGCACTACACGACATTGGCACTAGAAATCCTAATAGACAAGAGATAACCATGTAATAATTACATTTCCTTAACAAAAGTAGCTATAGTTCAAATCTTCGAGAACTTGTGAACTACGAACTATGGAACAACTGGAATGAACCTTAGAGTGGTAATGACACATTTTTCTAACCTAGATTGAGATTTTGTCAACAAAGATTAGGAAAAACCTAAAACTATGAGAAACTAGTAAGTCTTGACAAGTTTTATTTGAATAAACGTATATGTAATCAAAATTTGTAGAGAAACAATTTCAGAACAAAAGACGAAGGTTATAACTAATATTAGTGATGTTTAATAATTCCCATGAGCTAAGACTAGTGTCTCGGGAAGACTTAAGGAAAGATTTCACATTAGTCCTCAAACCCGACCCCTTATTTGAAAATAATAAACACGCAGGGACCTAATTACAAATTTCTAAAACCTATACCATTCTAAATACCCTAAACCTAATCTATTTTATCATTTTTCTCATCTCCTTCATCTCTCCTCTCCTTCCTTTCTTAGCCGCCGCCGGCCACCCACCAAACCACCACCACCGCCACTTCAACAACCACACCGCCACCACCAACATAACCCTTTCACTCTCCTCTTTCTTCTACTATACTACACGCGCCACCAAACAACCCTATCACCAAGTTTTTGCTACCACCGCCACTGAAAACCGTCACCACCACCATCTAGACACCTCCACCATCACATCTCGTCGAAGAAAAGGTAGGAAACGCATTTACGCATGAGTTGACTCAAACACGAGTCTAACTCGTGACTTTTTTTTTTATTAAGATTTTTGGGATATATATATAAAGTGGGTTTTGATGTTTGGATGCATAAAAATGAATAAAAACATGAATATAAACTAGTTTGGTATCTAAACTCATGGTTGTGTGTCTGTGTACTTGTGGGTGTCGAGCTGCAGCGAACCGTGAGCATAAGCTCGCAGTATACTTGTTGTTCTTGATTGTTATTTTAATCTTGTGAACTTGTTTTGATCTTGTGACTATATATTGTTCCATGATTCTAGTTTTGGTGACTGTTGAAATTGGATACCGAGGAATAGGGTTTGAAGTAGGGTTCAATTTTGATTCGTGGTTAAGAGTTATTGTTTTGATGTTTGTGATATTGAATGTTGTTATAGTTTCGTGGTCTGGCTGCTGTAGGTCGAGCTGAGGCCACTAGGGTCTCGGTCGAGACTTAATGTTATTGTTGTTCCATGTTGCCTGTTGTCGTTATATTTATTGATGTTGGTGATGTTTTGAATAGACGGGAAATCGATTGTGTGATGGTTATTAGTTGACGAGGCCTAGGTTAGACGTGAGTCGTAGTCGACCACGAGGGATTGAAGTTGAATTACGGATGTTGGATTGTATTTGGCTGCGGGATGTGATTTTTGGTCTATTTCTTTTGACATAATATGATGATAATTGTGAAATTTGAGCAAACTCGGTGTCACTTTGACTTTCTAGTCATGGTTGATTCCGACACCGCCGTAACATGGATTTTAGATATTTTTGGACATTTAGATTTGTTATGAGAATCCGAGAGTGATGACTCGGGTAGGAAGGATTGTGGGAGTGACATGTGTCACTTTGCCACATCATCATGCCACATCATATGACATGTGTCACCCCCCAGGC
>LBNU01037668.1:315512-326975 GCA_014162995.1 Artemisia annua
TAGTATATGTTATGTAATATATGTATTGATATATATTACATGCCTAATAATTATTATTATATAGTATATTTATATATATAAGATATTATATATATATATAACTGCATATAACTATATATGTATAATATATATACATATAATGTATGATATAATACATAGTATATATAATATATCATGTATCATATATATATATTCATATATATATATATACATGTATATTATAATATTATCATATAATATATATATATATATATATATATATACATATATAATAATATTAATCATGTATATATATATATATATACATGATTTAATTATGTATATATATAAATGTAGTATTATATACATGTTATGTATATATATATATATATATATATATATATATTATATATATATATATATATAGGGTCCCTTTCTTGCGAGAACTACTTATGTACTCCTAATAAATGATTGTGTACAACATCTCAATGCAAAATGGCATTTTTGTAATTAAATGAAACTACATTTTCTGGAAACATTAATGAAAAGGGTAGAAAAGGTATTTTATGTATACAATATCTCATTAACTGCATACTAAAAAAATGGGATTTCTTCAAAATTTTCTCTTTGATAATAATTATACAGCAACTTGCTTCTTATAACATAACCGATCTTCATTTTTTTATATCAAAACACACACTGATTTCACCTACAACCCTAAACCCTCGAATCTCATTAGAGCGGCGATAATCAAATCCTTCAAATCAATTTTATTTTATTTTTTCAAATAATAATAACATCAACGGAAGGTATGATCATAAATGTTCTTTGTTTGTAATTTTTTATTTTTTTTTAAAGTTGTTGGTTTAAGGTGCGATTGGTCACTATGAATGCAAGCCTATTAATCTTTGGTTTTCATTTTTCGTTTTTTTAATTGATTTATACTTTTTGTTAGAGGAAACAATAATGTTAATGTAGGAGTATGTGATTTTATTTTGATTTTTTTAAATGACTGATTAAGGATGATTCTTGCATTTTTTTGTTGTAACATAAATGTTTTTATCATATGGTAGTTATTTTTTTTTAAGAAACAGTCATGGGTTACATTGTTGTTTGGAAGTGGGTTTGCTTGGATGTGCTTAAGATATCATATTTGAAAGTAGTAACATGGGTGTTTGGATATGCTTAAGATATCATATTTGGTATGTTGATTATGTACTTTAACAGGGGTGCTTGGATGTGGAAAGTGTAAAAAGTTGTAACAGGGGTGTTTAGATGTGATTAACCTATCATATTTGTTATGTAATAACATTATGTTTTAGTTACTGGGTGTTTGGAAACAGGGTATGTTTAGTTACCCAGTGTTTATATAACGATTGTTACTAAAAAGTAATTGGCCTGTTTGTTCATATTGCGTCGCTTTCATTATTTCTACTTATTTAAACGTTAATGATTGCAGCACGATAATTTTGGGAAGTTTATGAAGAGCAGAAATCATGTGAAAGCAGATGAAATATTATTGTGCATGGGGAATATCATTGGCAAATTGATAGTAGGCCAAATGATTGTGGCGTTTTCGTTATGCGCCACATGGAGCATTACATGGGTGTAAGGTGGGATTGCGGACTAGAGGATGAAAGTAGGAAGCAAACTCAACAGTTGGGAAAATTGAGAAAAAAGTATGTTGCGCGACTATTGCTTTTGGAATGCAACATTCATAAGGATAAGATTAGTGCATATCTGTCTGATATGAAAGCTGCGAATAGATGGTTGTTTATGAGAAGGAAAGTCCCGCTGAGAGGCGTTTGAATGGAAACAATTATGAACAATGTTCTCGAATATCTTTGATGACCTGTTTATAGATTTATCTATTTAGAAACTGAAGTAAACATGTTATTAGGACTTATCTTATGTGTTTTTTTATGGATATTTTGCTAGCTTTTGGATTTAGATTTGGAGAAACGCATAAGAACATGTTGGTATCTTTTTAAAGAAATGTGGTTTTAATGAACATGTATGTTTTAATGAACATATATGTTTTATAAGCTTAAATTTTATAGCTATGTCTGAACAAAACATGTATGTTTCCAGGAACACGTATGTTTTGTTTTTTTGTTTAATGTTGGTATGACTTTAGTATATGTGCTTTCATATCTAAAGTTTCACTAAAATTATAGAAACGTGTATGAATCATAGCATTAATTGTTTCAAACATGCATGTTTCAAAACACTAGTTTATATCATGAACATGTATGTTTATTATGTTTAATTAGTGTGTGCATAAAAACATACCTGTTTTTCATGAACATGTATGTTTAGTTACTATGTGTAAGTATTATTTTGTTTCGAAGACCATCTGTTTAATACTTTAAACACAATTTTAAATACTATATAATTAATGTTTTATAGATGTTTTAGTAGTTGCATATATGTATTTTACCAAGTGTTCATACATGTGTAATAAATAGGAAATAGAAGCAATTATGTAGTTAGTACGTTCATGTTTGCTATCGTATCAAACAAGTATGTCCCTAAAAACATGCCTGTTTTTCTGAACATGTATGTTTATTAACATTAAATCTAACAGCCGACACATACAACATATAAGCAAAATAAACTAAATAACCATAGTGTAACCCAAAAAAATATCATATCTCCATTCCATGTTCATAATTCAGATTCTAATTCCATGTTCACATGTTACTCAACCATAAAATCAAATTCAGTTCCTAAACCCAAAAGGTAAATCCCCAAAAAACCATAAGACATATTGTTTTATGCTAAACAAACAAAACAAGTGAAACGACTAATATATTCTTAAGATGCACGTGGAACTTGTCTTGTTTTCACATCAACTTTTGAAGCTTGATTCTTTGCCAAATCTGCCGCAATCTTGTCCTTGTGTATGTTACATTCAGCATGTAGTAGTCTCGTAGCATATTTTACCCTCAGCTTGCCTAACTGAGTTTCTTGCTTGTTACTCGCAGCTGCGAGTCCACACCCCAACCAACTCATTTGGCCTCCCATGTAGCGCATCACAAATACACCACAATCGTTTGGCCTGCTATTAGTCTGCCAAACAAATTCTGGCTGTACAACATCAGCATTCTCAATGGCTTATGCATTCACATGACTAACTGATCGCATGTATTTGGCAACATTCTGGATCTGCATTCATGAATGTTAACATTAACTATACCATAATTTATACGCCTATCATAACTTTAAAATGTCCACGTATCAATACAGTTACCCATAAAATGTACATACCAATATCGCAGCGGCCCTCATGACATTTGTACTTGTCACAATAAACCTTTTAATTCTTATTTCTCACCCTTTTGTTATCAATAACAGTCACATTCGGATATTTTAGATTCAAGTACAGCACAAACTTGTGTTCTCCATTACTAATGGGTATGAAAGCCTGCATTTTTTGAATATAGACCAAAATAACACATCACACAAATGTTTTATCAAAAACAATGTATTCAAAAAGTTTCCTAAGTATTCTACATTCCAATGCCTTATTCCGGTTAGAATAATCCTAAAACATTCATGTCTATAATTTACACACCCTAAAACACACATATCCTTAACACATACGAATTCAATCCTATTTTCTTTAATCATACGAAGAACATAGGCGATTCGATTCAATATCCCAGTTAATAGTACAACTAACGTTATTAAAGTTTACAACTTACAATGTCTACATCTTTAAGCATCTATGCTTCCCTTCTCGTGCAGCCAATATCTACACGTACAAAAGAACCTGAATAAATTAGTTAAACATTAACCAAGAAACTAATGTTTGAATAAAATAAAATTTGGATTAACACAAATTGAACAAAACTTTGATAACAAAAACAACTATATGATAAACATGTTAAAAGGGTAACCGGGGTAGATAAAAGAAAATTGGGAATAATACATTGTTCCCGTCATGATCATGTTCCACATCCTCGAAATCAACTGGCTGCTCAGATAACACAATTACTCGATCATTCTGGTGTTGATTATCGTTAATGTCTGCATCTTGTTTTTGAACAATGTTTTCCATGCTTAATCTTGCGTAATATAAAAACAATTGTGTGTTTAATATGATGTTTAAATTGATTTAGGGTTTGTTTCATACGAATGAAAAAGAGGATCTGGAAAAAAAATAAAACGTATTCTTTATCTATATCTGGAAGAAAAAATAATGAAAATGAAACCGAATGTTTTCCATGTTTGTAGCATAATTTGAATTTGAATAAAATCAGGTTTAATGAAATATATGGTAAATTACTTTAATGCCCCTATGATATTAGCTAAGTAAAATAAAATGAAATCAATTTACTAAATTCTGATTGGACAATATTGGTTCTCGTAGTTCTCGCAAATAAAGTGGTTCTCGCAAGAAAGTCTTAGTGTGTGTGTGTGTGTGTATATATATATATATATATATATATATATATATATATATATATATATATATATATATATATATATATATATATATATATATATATATATATATATATATATATATATATAATTGAATTCATATAAGATCAATCTTAAAGTTCTTAAAATAAGATACATTAAACAACCAATAGAATTAGACCAAGTGGAATTTAGTTATTAAAAAAACTGAAAACTAATTATATAGCAAAAAGGGTATCATAGGTATTTTACACATCTAACCCTAAACACCCTTCAATCCCTAACAAAAATAACCACCCTAATAAACATAACCGGACTCTCCTCCCTCCCATCTCTCCTCCATCTCATATGAGTCTCATTTTTATCCTTTTCACAAACTAATGAAAATGGACCAACCATCTCACTCAGCTTTCATTGCCATATCATTCGGATTTTTGGGTTGAAACTCATGTCAATCGGATTTTTTTTCCGAATCCCCAACCGCTGGAGTAACAATCAAGAACAACAATTGCGGTTAGATCTCTAGTCGAAATCACAATCACGAGATTTGTCGAATCATCAAAAGATCTAAAAATATAAGATCTTTTGATATCAACCGGCGGCGGTTCTTGGTACACCACAATCGCTGGAATCATTTTTTGTTTTTAGATCCGGTTTGTCAATTCGAGTTTATCGGGTTTGAACCCACAATCGATGGAATCATTTTTTGTTTATCGATACAACCACCACCTTCGGGTTTATTTGAAACCACCTTTGTTGTCATTTTTTTGGTTAAGGGTCGGTTCGGATCGTTCTTGAGATGATGACTGAGAACCTGCTTGAAGCGAATTAGATGGGGTAAGTTAGAGAAGACAAAATTGATATAGAATGCCTGACCTTGTTTATTGAGGTTTGTAGTTATGAAAGGTTTAATACAAAAATTATTATGTTACTATTGTAGTAGTACATTCTCTTAATATTATAAAATACTTGTGTTTAATATTTGTTGGAGAAAAGCTATTCCTTGGCAAACTAACTGAGGGGTTACAACTTACAAACTTATGGTAAGTTTATTTCATTTCAGGTTGTGTTTGGTTGTAATTGGAAGACTTACGAGAAGTGTCACATGCTTTTTTTTTTTAATTATTATTATTTTTTCTTTTCTTCTCGTAGTATAAGCTGTTTGAGATTTATCAATTTTTTTGTATATGATTTACGATGAATGAGATGTACGAAGACTTACGAGAAGTGTCACATGCCTTTTTTTTCCTCTCGTAGTATAAGCTGTTTGAGATGTATCGGTTTTTTTGTATATGATTTACGATGTATAAGATCTACGATGTATCAGGTTTTTTGAGATGTACAAGTTGTTTGAGATGTAATATTTATTAGGTTTTTTTTTGCATTGTGTATCAAGTGTATTTGTTTATTTTAGTGGTGCATATTCCAGTAGACTTGTTTATTTTTTTAAATATGTATCATATGTATTTGTTTGAGAACTAATAGATATAAGGGTTTTTTTTTTAATTATGTAGCAAGTGTATCTGTTTATTTTTTAAATGTGGATCAAAAACAAAAAATGTATCACTTTTTACAAAAAGATGGTTGGTGAAATATGTATTGAAACCAAAATGGCGATAAAAAAATGCACAAACAATAAATTCAAAAGTGTGATTTGAATTACTAAAATACCCTTGAGACCCTATTTAATTTCAATAATGTCACTCATTTAATATTCATCTCATTTAACACAAATACAATGATCTAACGGTTCATATTGGGTCTTACTTTTAGAACTTTAAGTTTGATCTCACATTAACCCTCCCCTATATATATATATACATATATATATATATATATATACATATATATATATATATATATATATATACATATATATATATATATGTATATATATATATATATATATATATATATATATATATATATATATATATATATATAGTGGAGCGTTCAAATGAGAAATCAAATTTATGTGAGAACGCGAGAAGAGATCTGGACCATTGGATCAATTGAATCTCATGTTAATATTAATTTGGGCGGAATGGCATTTTCGTAAAATTTGCCACCAAAATTATAGGGGTCTAACTAAAACATTGTCATTTGCTTCCCAACAAAAAAAAATATCCCTACTTCGCTCTCTCTCTCTCTCTCTGGGTAAACAAAACACACACAAACACATACTAAAACACACACAAACGCACACACACACACCAACCACACCCATCTTCATCTTGCCGGTTATTAATCGCACCCCAATTTCCACCACAGTCCTCGCCGATCACCACTCTCAACCGCTGTATTCATCGATGATAACCACCGTCCACTGTCATAATCATCGTCGATCACCACCATCCTCCATTGATTATCATCATCATTAGTAAGTGCAAATTAAGCTTTTGATTCATAATTTCTTTTTATTCAATGAGTATAGAGATAAATTATTTTTTTGTTCTATATATTTAGTAGTTACTTATATATTTTATAAACTGATGATGAAATTGAAGATATAGATCTAGATGAATGTATCTTTCAAGATTTAGGATTTAATTTTCACATGTGCACAAGTTGTTCGAATTTAATTTTCACATGTGAGCAAGTTGTTCAAATTTAATTTTCAAGGCTAATTAAGTTTATTCGAATGTTTGATCTAGATAAATTCTTTTCCGTGCTTTCTATGTTTTATGTTAGCTATTAGTTATGTTGATGAGTAATTTAGATGATTATGTATACTTGATGAGGAAATTGAAAGTTGAATTTGTTTTCTTCTCATTGTTTGTCAATGCACACTAGGTGTTCGCTGAAATGTTAGTTTTCTTCACATGTGAAGATAGGTTGATGTTTTTAATTGGCGCCCATGTTTAGCTTAATTCATGTAATAAAACCTCCCGAGTTTCAAGGTCTTGTATATTACTTTTGTATAAAGAGAAACTTATGACAGTTGAAACTGATATATCCTACCTCATTTAGTAGTTTGGTATGAATCGTCACCGGTAGTGGTCCTTTTTTTCTTCACACGTGCAATTTTTTTTTAATACACATTAGGTGTTTGATGAAATGTGTAAGTTTTCTTCACATATGCAATTTTTTAATGCACATTAGGTGTTCAATGAAAGTAGTATGCTCGATTGTCCTGATTTTTATCTATTTATTTATTTATTATTTTGTTTACCCTGAATAGTTTGAAAATCAGAAACCTAAGCGTCCTATTAAGTGTGCCAAGGATAAGCGGTTTGAGGAGTTGTCTGTTACTATTGATCAGATAAAGAATGCAATGAAGATTAATGATTGGGTTAGTTTGTAGGAGAATTTTGATAAGATGAATAGGCAGCTTGAGAAGGTTATGAGGGTTACGAAATCTGTTAAGTTGCCTAATAGCTATGTGAAGGCGTTGGTAATGTTGGAGGATTATTTGATTGAAACGATGGCGAATAAGGAGGCAAAGAAAAAGATGAGTACTAGTAATGCAAAGGCGTTGAATGCCATGAGACAGAAGTTAAAGAAGAATAACAAGCAGTATGAGGAGTTGATTAATGAGTGTAGGAAAGAGCCAAAAAAGTTTGATGATCAACAAGAGGTGGAAGAGCTGTAGGAAGACGAGGATGAAAGTGAGGATGAGGATAGCTCAGAGGTTGATGAGCCGGAGTCGGATGATGAGGAGACTGACAATGATGAGGAAAATGATGAGAACCAACCTGGTTGGGAGAAAATGATGAACAAGAAAGATAAGATGATGGAGAAGCAGTTTAAGGAGCCGAGCCAAGTGACTTGGGATATAGTCAACAAGAAGTTTAAGGAGGTTGTTGCAGCTCGTGGTAGAAAGGGTACTAGTATGCTTGATGTTAGCCTTGAAAATAATGTTATATGTTGGAAATTGCATTAGATCAAAGCACAAGGACTAGTTCTGTCAATAGGACATAGTTTTAGTGTTTTGTAGTATATATACTCTCCTAGTTGCAACTAGGTGAGGTTGGATGTCTCATTTGTAATAAGGTGTGTGTGGTTTCTCCTCTTTCTCTCTCTAGAAAACACACACACCTTCCCCAATTCTTTAATCTAATATACCATGTTTAACCTTTATTTCGAGCTTCCCCGACCTCCTGAATAACGATTCTTGGTTATAACAAGTGGTATCAAGAGCTAACCAGGGGCGATTCGTGGTGTTTTTGGGTGGTTTTAGAGTCTAGTCGATTGGTTTGGTGAGATTCGTGGTGTTTACACTTTGGGTTTCATCTAGATCGTTCATATAGGCTACTAGGAGTTTGTGTGATTTGGTTTTTGGGTTTTTATGGTGATTTGTGGCTGATTCATGATGATTCGTGGCGTTTTTATACGTTTTTTTTGGGTTTTTTCGTGAATTAGCGAGTTTGGAAATTAGGGTTTAGCGAGTTTCATAATTCTGGCGAGTATGGCTTATGGATTAGCGAGTATGAAAAAAAACCTAGCGAGTATGAGCCACAAACTTAGCGAGTATCATTCAGCACCTAGCGAGTTTGAAAAATTCTAGCGAGTATGAGCTATTCTCTAGCGAGTATGGGCTGGTTTATTTTAGCGAGTATGGGGCTATGGATTATAGCGAGTATGCTCAGCGAGTTTGGCTGTTTAGCGAGTATGAGCTCCAATCTAGCAAGTATGGATGGGTTTAGCGAGTTTGGCTCAGATTTTAGCGAGTATGGAATATAATTTGCGAGTATGGTTTCTTTTGGCGCGTTAGCCTTTTATAACCTTATCGTTCAACGAGTAAGGTCCCATTCGCTTATTTATAAGCCGAAACTCTGCCCAAATTACTCCAAACTATCGAGTTTTTTGGCGGGAAAATTTGAGTAAAATTTATTTTCTATGGGAGCTTAAACGTTCAATTTTTACGCGAGATTCAAAATTTGGTATAACGTTGAAAATTTTGACCAAAAATTCAAATTTTTTGGCCAAAATTCAAATTTTTCGGCAAAATTTGGCGTAAAAATTTTTATAACTCAAATTTTTCGTGCAACCTTAGACTCGCATTTCATAGTGATTTTCATAGTTTGGGCGAGAAATTTTTCAATTTCAATTTTTGGAGGGAAAAATATGAAATCACTAAACCTAAACCCTAATATCACCTCACCCAATACATTGATATCATTGGTAGACTTTATACAGAACATGATTCATTAACTTGTTTCATTACACAAATACCAATATATCACCTCACCCACTTCATGATATCATTGGTACACCTTATACTAGAACATGATTCATTAACTTGTTTCATTACATGAATACCAATATATCAACTCACCCACTCCATGATATCATTGGTACACCTTATACAGAACATGATTCATTTATTTGTTTCATTACATAAATACCAATATATCACACCTCAAAACACACCACGTTTTGCTTAAAACGATCCTGATCAAGAATCATACAATGACGATGGCTAATATCAGAAGTTTGTGACTACAAGGAGAATTCTTTATTATCTATTTGGGTTTGAAGTGAAGTTTTATGGATGCGTACTTATTTCATCTTCTTTCTTTCTTCCATTCCGCGAAGATGACTTGTTGGGCACATAAATATGTTAACCTAGGGGTTACATACATGGTGACGAAGACTTGGTTTATCTAGTTTTCATAGGTCAAGGGGTGGACAACCTACAGGGGCTACACCCTACATGAGTGACGAAGACTTTGGTTTTTAGTCTACGGTTGTCTTCATAGTCAACGTGGGCTGACGGAGCGACACAGACCCCGCGTACGTTACACTATCGGACTTGTAAAGGCAGTTACGTTGGTAGGCGCTCAGTGTCACCACGTAGGCTGTGGGATAGCCCTCGGCACCACGAGGTGTCTCTACTGGTGTCATACTTGGAGTTGTTGCGTGAAGTAGTATCGCTTGAGTAACTTCAGATTCGATGGTGGTAGAACTCTCTACTCCATCGTTTCTTATCAGCTCACACCACCACAAGCTTTGTAGACGCACCAATCTGTCGGACATCCTCTACATTCATTCTCAAGTCTCTCATATCTTTGGAGTTTCTCATCTTCTGGGGTTTAACGGAAACGTCAGCCGTCGTTGTTCGATTCAGAAGGTTGAACCTAAAGAGTTACTCGGAATATTTCAGTATGGTACTCTGAGTGAAGCCACTTGCGGCCGGGATTACTCGCACCGTTCACCGTCTGATACGTACGGCTCCCTATTGCTGAAGTCCTTTCCGGTTTACAACTACATACTATCCAGCTTGGTATGCTGACTTCCGATGAATGCTAATCATCAGGGGACGAGAAAGTGAATCTAAACATCGTATCTTATGAAACCGCTAGAAAGGTCCATGTGGCCAGGCTGACACCCCGTTTCTACGCTTTGTGGTTCAATCTACTGTTATGCCAGTAATGCGGCTGCATGTTAGCAAGCAGACGCCGGGCAATGCATGTTGGTTGAAGCATGAAACTGCATTGGATAATTGCGACCGCGCCCGGCACAGAAATATCCTGAAGAAGGGTCGAGTCTGCAAAGGTCCGTCTATTACCATAGTCCGCTGCAGTGCGATCGACACCCCACAGGAAGACCGTTGGCCCCGGGCCGAAGGACGCACGCGCCCACCAGGTGACCGCGTTTTATTCATAAAAGACTTCTTCAGACGTTAGGGCATCTCATCCCCCCACGAGGATCCCGTTGCTCAGGGTCCTGGCGGAGCCGCACTGAATTCAGAACAACATATAAAAAAAAGGGAGAGAATCAATTAAATAAACACACAACTATATTAGACAATAACATACAATACCAATACCAGAACACAAGCTGATGGCAGCCGACGAAATACATGAACAAAATAGAAAAAAAAAAAAAAGAACAGCCACACCATCGCTACGCTTGAAGACCACAAAACACAAAGATACATAAGAATTATCAAAATGATTGTGTCTTTACTCATTCGTGCTTGTAGGAACATTGTGAACAGCAATTTCCGAATAATAAGATTATCTGTCTCTTTGGGAGAGATTGCTAGCCTTCGAAATAATGTTAGTGATGTTGGAAATTGCATTTAGATGTCTAAAGCACAAGGACTATTTC
>LBNU01037668.1:333997-406177 GCA_014162995.1 Artemisia annua
TGTAATCTAACACTGGTGGTGGATCAGCCATTTTAATGAATTGTTTGACACCCAGCTTGCCACAAGCTAGCTTTGAATTATATAAGCGGGCTAATTATAATTAGATTTATCTTTTATAACCATAGCTACTGATCTTCCATGTGATATTGAGTCTATCTTTTTTTTTCTTTGTTTGCCATGCTGGTGATATAATGTGGGTCTTCTTTTACGAGAGTTGAAAGAACATAAAAATGATGTGGAAAGGTTATATTGCAACTATTATAATACCATCGTAAATAATGTGGAAAGGTTAGCCCAACTCCCACTCACTCACCTTTTACGTATGAAGTCATATATTCTCACCGTAACAATGATAATCAAGGTACTTTCCTTTGATGCTAAACAGGTAAGGTTATATCAGCCTCTATGCTACAAAGTCCTTCGAGTACTGGTACACAGACCACAAGAATCCATCAAAATCCTTTAGTTTTCTTGAACTTCAAGTGGCTACTAGGAATTTTCGTCCTTCAGTAGCTTATGGAAGTTATGCTGGATCTAGTACACTTTACAAGGGGTGGATAGATGAGCAATATGCACCTGGCAAGTTTGGTATTGGCATTCCTATAGCTATAAAGAGACTCAAACAAAGCCTTCAAGGTGACAAAGAGTGGTTGGTAAGTATGGTACAATGTTCTTACATACTGTAGTGATCATGGTCACTCTTTGGTACGTATGATTACAAGTTGGTTTATGTTGTAGGGATTTTTTGTACCAAGTAACATTCCTTCTGGAGTTTCGAGAAGGCTCTTTAGTCCACTCTTATGGGAATCTGAATCTGCATACCATTGGACTGTTATCAAAGTACACATTTTTCAAAAAATCCCTTCAATAGTAACGAAATAAATACTTTTGAACATCCCCTCATCTTGTTAATTTGAATTGCAGGATATCGGTAAGGTTCCTCCAGCGTACATCTTTGCAGCCTTCATTCCAGCTCTTATGATAGCAGGTCAAATGAGAAAAATAGACTATAATTAGTTTAGAACGAAATATTTTTTTCGCGATTCTTTAGGTAACCTTTTCTGGATACCCATTTTCTCACAAAATTTGGTTAAGTCTCAAAAGTTGAGTGTCGCAAAAGCATTATCTGCTATGAGCATGCATGATTATTTGCATGTAATTTAGTGCGTTATATATGTACATTGAAATATTGAATTGTGTCAGGAAGTTGGTTGACTATCTGAGGGACAATTTTGCTGGAAACAGTGGGCAATTGATGGCAATATGAACATGTGTGATTGAGTTACATGAAAAGACAACTTGGACAAGATCTTGCCATTTCACTAACGCCTGTAGAGAGGCTATATTTGTTGATGTCCTCTTGCTGCTAATTCGTTCATCGTATAGCAGCAAAGGAACCCATTGACATTTTGTATGTCTTTTAATAGACACCGTATAACAACATAGTTAATAGACATGTATAATATTATGTCTTTTAATATACTTTATATTTGGCATCACAAATTTTCCTTCATATGTTTTGTCCAAATGAGTTGACGCAACAAAAATAGTGAGTCCATAAGTTCTATCTCCTTAATTTCATGACATCATGTTGTATAGTCCAGTGACATATTTATTCGAATTGTGTAAAGCTTATATTTACGACCCGCAGCAAAGCGCGGGTTTACATCCTCGTTTTGACTAAATAAAAGTATGTGCTTATTTACATCCTCGTGTTGACACTATGAAAATCTGCGAGACACGCGCAATAGATGGGATATAGGAACTTGTGTGAATCGAAAAATTCAAAAAAAAAAGTCGAAAAATTTTCACATGTGACGAAATTTTTTTTTCACATGTGAAGAAAAAAAAAATTTGAAAATTTTAAATCGAAAAAAAAAAATCGAAAATTCTTTTCTTTTCGAAAATTTTCAATTTTCACATGTGAAAATTTGTGAAATTTTTTTCACATGTGAAAATTGAAGATGTATTTCTGTATTGCACCAAGCTTACATCTAAAGTAGTTGGTCCTATATAGATCAGTCAAGGAATAAGTGCCCTACAATTCTTTGGGTACTTGTGTGAATCGAAAAATTTTTAAAAAAAAAAATTGAAAAAATTNACGATTACAAGTTGGTTTATGTTGTAGGGATTTTTTGTACCAAATAACATTCCTTCTGGAGTTCCGAGAAGGCTCTTTAGTCCACTCTTATGGAAATCTGAATCTGCATACCATTGGACTGTTATCAAAGTACACATTTTTCAAAAAATCCCTTCAATAGTAACGAAATAAATACTTTTGAACATCCCCTCATCTTGTTAATTTGAATTGCAGGATATGGGTAAGGTTCCTCCAGCGTACATCTTTGCAGCCTTCATTCCAGCTCTTATGATAGCAGGTCAAATGAGAAAAATAGACTATAATTAGTTTAGAACGAAATATTTTTTTCGCGATTCTTTAGGTAACCTTTTCTGGATACCCATTTTCTCACAAAATTTGGTTAATTCTCAAAAGTTGAGTGTCGCAAAAGCATTATCTGCTATGAGCATGCATGATTATTTGCATGTAATTTAGTGCCTTATATCTGTACATTGAAATATTGAATTGTGTCAGGAAGTTGGTTGACTATCTGTGGGACAATCTTGCTGGAAACAGTGGGCAATTGATGGCAATATGAACATGTGTGATTGAGTTACATGAAAAGACAACTTGGACAAGATCTTGCCATTTCACTAACGCCTGTAGAGAGGCTATATTTGTTGATGTCCTCTTGCTGCTAATTCGTTCATCGTATAGCAGCAAAGGAACCCATTGACATTTTGTATGTCTTTTAATAGACATCGTATAGCAACATAGTTAATAGACATGTATAACATTATGTCTTTTAATATATCCTCTTGCTAGGAAGGTTCTAATATACTTTATATTTGGCATCACAAATTTTCCTTCATATGTTTTGTCCAAATGAGTTGACGCAACAAAAATAGTGAGTCCATAAGTTCTATCTCCTTAATTTCATGACATCATGTTGTATAGTCCAGTGACATATTTATTCGAATTGTGTAAAGCTTATATTTACGACCAGCAGCAAAGCGCGGGTTTACATCCTCGTTTTGACTAAATAAAAGTATGTGCTTATTTACATCCTCGTGTTGACACTATGAAAATCTGCGAGACACGCGCAATAGATGGGATATAGGAACTTGTGTGAATCGAAAAATTCAAAAAAAAAAAATAAAAAAATCGAAAAATTTTCACATGTGACGAATGTTTTTTTTCACATGTGAAAAAAAAAATTTTGAAAATTTTAAATTCGAAAAAAAAATCGAAAATTCTTTTCTTTTCGAAAATTTTCAATTTTCACATGTGAAAATTTGTGAAATTTTTTTTCACATGTGAAAATTGAAGATGTATTTCTGTATTGCACCAAGCTTACATCTAAAGTAGTTGGTCCTATATAGATCAGTCAAGGAATAAGTGCCCTACAATTTTTTGGGTACTTGTGTGAATCGAAAATTTTTTTTAAAAAAAAGTTGAAAAATTTTCACATGTGACGAATTTTTTTTTCACATGTGAAGAAAAAAAATTTGAAAATTTTAAATTCGAAAAAAAAAAACGGAAATTCCTTTTTTTCGAAAATTTTCAATTTTCACATGTGAAAATTGAAAATTTTCACATGTGAAAATTTGTGAAATTTTTTTCACATGTGAAAATTGAAGATGTATTTCTGTATTGCACCAAGCTTATATCTAAAGTAGTTGGTCCTATATAGATCATTCAAGTAATAAGTGCCTTACAATTCTTTGGGTACTTGTATGAATCGAAAAATTTTTAAAAAATAAATAAATAAATAAAAATGAAAAGAATAAAAAAAAAATCGAAAAATTTTCACATGTGAATGAAATTTTTTTTTCACATGTGAAGAAAAAAAATTCGATGTTTGGAATCACTATTCATATGAATTATTAGATGTGACTATCAAACACCTATGCCCAACGCTCTTTAAGGGGGTGTTTGTTTAAGCTTATATGTGACTCATGAGCTTATTTGTGTTTCGGCTTATATATAATAAGCTCTAATTTTTCAGTTTATTTTGAGACTTGTTTATATGATAAACTTATATAAGCTGGAAAATTAGTGCTTATGAAATATAAGCCGAAATCAAATAACCCACATATAAGCTTAAACAAACACCCTATAAGTTTAAAATAAGTCTCACCAAAATCTGGTCGCGTTAAAATTACGGGAGTCCAAACACTATCATTGACTATCCGCATACTTGTGTCAAAATTTACCTGCATCTCCAATTATGACTGCCATATAGTTCTTGGCTTTTTACAACCCCTACTGTATAACTGCGTTTCATATCTTTATAAAAGTCGTGGACGAAACTGAGCATAAATCTCGTTAGTAATTTGCAGAAGAAGATATACTTTAATTTACAAATATAGATGTTCCAAGTCTCGCCACTAATTATCTATTGATATACCTATCAGATCCATATATGGCTTTACTTATAACGCCAATAACATATAAAGTGTAGTCTATTGTCACTTGTTGTGCATTGTGCATGAGCTGTGAAACAGACATCCCACCTCACCCCCACATCCCAGTCGGTAACAAGTAGTTGCATGTGTGTGCACATGCCAATGAATGCAACCAAAGTCCAATCAAACATATATTCTTTCCTATAAAATAAAAAAGTGAGGCAACAAGTGGACAAATTCTGTTTTTTATATACATCAGCAATACAGGAGTTGCTTAATAACATAAGCCTGCTTGCTCCCCTAATTTGTCTGCATAACCAACAAAACAAGGAGGTGGTCTAGCACGTTAACTTTTTCTAAACGAGTGAGGATCTCTCAAACTGGCTTATCTATGGAGGGCGAATATTTGAATTAGAACTTTTTTTGTGTTTTAATTTCAAGGACCAGTTGAGTAATGCTGCACTGACCAGTGACCACATGATGGGCCCATTACTTAGCATTTGGATCTATAATTATTAATTTTTCTGTCTATAATCTGATGCCAACTAACTAGTTATTATTACTATTACTCGTATATTTTATGCAAATCAATGTTCCCTCAGAATTCACAGAAGTCACTGCAATTTCTGCCTAAAGAAATTAACATCTTATACAAAATGGCTTTAAATAACATGGTGTGTTGTGTATTTATGTGACTCACTCCAGTTAATGTTTAGGTTGATTGAGTAGATATTCTATGCCCATTAACATATAGTACAAGTTGGCTAAAGGACTTATTTGTCCCAAACATTTTTCAATTAAGACCATACAGCTTTTCACTTATTTGTGTAACATTTTTGCTGTCCTAATAATAAACTACTGCTTATTTGTGCAACATTTTCGTTGTCTTATTAATAATGCAACAACTACTACTTACCCATCTAATAGAGTAAATGTTTAGGTTGGATAACAGATATTCTATGACCATATATGATTTGGTTGTCACTTATTTGCCCCCGACATTTTTCAATCAAGACTGCAACTTTCACTTATTTGTGAAACATTTCCACTGTGTTTTTAATAATTCATTGATACAACTATTATACCACTTAATGCAGCTTCTATTATCATATGTTATAATATGTGTTCTCCAACTTGGTGTCATTTTTACAGATTATCAGAACTTCCTTTCACCCCTTAAACTGTTCTATCCAGGTTTTCTAGTCTGTCTGTTTAGTCTTTTGGCCTAGTACGAACATGTGCGCTAAATGTTACAGCTACCTATCACAAACAAAGATATACAATTGTAACTTATAGTATAGGATATATTGATCATATTTTGACCAGCCCTGTATCACAATCTTATTTTCTTCAATGCTAAATGTTATAGAAAACAGCAACCTACTTCCTACGGGGATGTTCGTAGAGATACATGCAAAATGAATTACTTGCATTATGCGTCAATTTCAATTAAAAAAATGAGCATTGAAACAGGAGGGACATAAAAATAAAGCATCACTAACTTTCATCCAAGATATTTAAAACCTACTTGAGATGACACATTAACACCAAACATCATGCCAGAAAAGTGGAAAGTAACATCACACCAACTTCAAGATCGGCCAATTAAAAAAGTAAAAGAGCAGGCATCAACGTGGTCAGTACAAAGTTTTGATCATGTATATTCTTAAAAAGCTCCAAGAAAATAAACCATAGCGGTCACCCACCCCAAAATAGCACATGTCTGTTACTACCAACAACTAACACATATAGGACATACTCTATAGCCAACAATAGTTAAACAAGATGACCTTGTCACAATAAACTGCAACGGCATAGTTGCTTTATGAATAGACATAAGAACACACATGTATGCGTGTAACACGGTAAATATTGGCAACATGTCAACATCTAGTTTTTTACACTGATAGAAAAGGTAACATACTCTTTGTTGGGGTACATAAACCAAGAAACTGATAATTCCATTAACAAAAGTAAAAAAAAGTGAGATTACTATGCAAAAATGGTCATACAGCTTGTCTTGTTCGAAGAGTCGAGTCCATGTTCTCAGCAGTTTGCAACTTTGTACTCCATTTTCTGCAACCCACGAAAGAAAAGACAGAATGAAGAACATAATTATATATTAGAGATTGATTAATGGTAAAACAAACAGCATTATGTGTATAACATGCCTCCGTATAAAATAAACTCACATATTCGAAATACCAATGTTTAAATGCTCTATACGTATAGTAAATGACAGTCAGAAGAATAGCAGCAAATAGATGGTCCCAACAGTTGAATTAGGTAACAAACTTTTACCTTTTATCATTCTGGTTGCATGCGTCCAACGGAATTGTCAGACTTCTAGCTTTTCTCACAAATACACTGGACCAAACGAGAATACAAATAAATGAGCCATTAATGATAAATTATTTAGTTACGCGTTTTCAACAACAGTGAACAATTGTCACAAAGCGCTTTATGTTCAAAATGAATTACCAACAACGTATACTAGATGAGATGTAGAGCATACCTGAATGGTTCATCACCAATTCGTTTGACATCACCTGTTGAATCCTTATAGAGCACATGAATAGAATTATTAAATGCTTTGATTCCAAACAAGTTTGCCAGCTTTCTCTCAAGTTCTTCATAAGACTCGAGAACAGATAGGTCAATAGTTCTGCCAATATCCTCAGACTCCAGAAATATTTTGCAATGACCAGTATCCAATCCATGGTCAGCTGTTTGCAAAATATCTTTTGCGTTTGCAACTTTTGAATCGATGTGGTCGCTAGAGATTTGGTGATCAATGTGTATTGGCTGACCAAAGAGGATAAACAGAGGTTTTACTTTGTCATCACTTTTCTCCGACTTAATACTAGAACTTCCCATGGTCAGAACACATGATACATCATCACTATTTTCATCTCTAATAATGCCGTCAGGATCTTTAGCATATAAATCAAGGTGCTTGAGACTGGAAGGAAAATGACCCAACTGTAGTTTGTGTGTGCTCTGGTTGAGATCCAACAATGGAATCCCAAATTGAGCATGCCTGGCTCCCTGTATGCTTCCGGGAACAATGTTTTCAGGTAGACAACCGAAAGGACTGGTGGGCCCAAGGGGAATGCCTGAAAAGGACGAAGAAAGAGCATAGTTGCTCTGAGGTAAATCTGGGGGTTGGGGCAATCGTAGTTTCTTTCTCTGTGGAGAGAAGGGTGCGAGATGAATGTGTGGCATACTTGACATCACTTCAACCAGCCACGGACTTACTCGCTTCACATTTTGCAATAGATCTGGTTCATCCCAATTAACCTGCATCAGGGGGAGTATTAGTAAGGGCGAATTTAGTGAAGCTCAATAAGCGTATGAGCCTATAACTACATTTGTCTCAAAGAATAAGAAATGGTGTATAAACAGAAGGGTATAGGCGAAGGAAAGAATGGATGATATAGCAAAACAAAAACCAATGAAGACAGCAAAAAGAACCAATGATCTCATAGAAAATTATCTTGTACAGATGCTTGATGAGTCACAAGGAGCTAAACACCAAGAGTCAGTAAAAGATCATTAAAAGATCGATTATGCCAGCATTCATTGTTTGACTGCAGCATATTGTATACATAGATGATAATGTCCAACCACCAGCCAAGCTAACAACCTCTGAATTTGCAATATGGGGAATGGTACAAAATAATACAATTCTTATCGACCAAGAAATTCCCTAATAAACTCAACAAATTATGGCATATTATCTTAAGACAGTTGTCGCCTTTCAGGCAAGAAAAAAACAAATATAAACATTGGCCATCATTTGGTTCAGTTAGGTTTCAATAATACCACAGTAATTTAAACATAATCTATCAATTTAACAATCAATAAAACTTGTAAGGATGGCGATACAGTTATGGCATGATATCTATCATAGAAAATCAGGGAAGCACTGATATAAGAGTGAAAAATGTTGCAAAGCGTTCATTATGATGTCTAACAACACATTTCAAGGAAACCATAAATGACAATTAAAGACCTATCGTTTTAGAGAAACTATGACATAAATACTCTATTCAACAAATCAATCCAACAATGCTAACTGAATGCAGTGCATCTGACAGTTTAGTACTTTATAGACATATAGGATTATAAAGAGCTTCTTCAAATATATTTGTTACCTGTAGAAGACGCCATGGGGAATTAGGCCAGTTAAACGGGTCAGCAACTTCAACAGACGATACAGTTCCCATGAACCAGCTTATACGTGATGAATCCTCTGTTTCAAAAGCCATTTTGAATCTCATTCCAGGGCACCACTTATTATTCAGCGAAGCAGTCAAAGTTGAAGCCTTAACACAAAAATCCGGAGTGCATGCACGTGGGTAATAAGCAACCTCAAATGGCTGCCCATTAGCTGCAAGGGTTGTCGCTTTGATAACGTCTTCAGGCCTCACTTTTCCCCTTCCACCGTAATCAATATTCATATTCCTATTACTACCACTTCTCATCAACTTATTCTCATTTTCACGCAAGTAGGAAGGAAATGCCCCATAGAACGAAGCAGTGTTCTTAGGATAAGAATTCCAACCAGACGGAGAATCAGGACCACCGACGCCCCCTCTCTTAGCCCGTCTAATCCCAACACAAATCTCCCCATTCTCAGTCCTCACAAATACAATAGAATCACCAGCAACTAGTTTCTTCTGGTTCACAAAACTACTCCACCCAGTCGTCAAAAGATGCCTCCTAGGCGTCCCCCTATATATATGCCTAAACTTCCAAATCTCACCATGAACATCCTTAGCCACGACAGTCTGAACAGGGGGATCAGCCGAATAATCCAAACGTGGAAATATAGTCTCGGCACAATACCTAGGCACACTAAACCCCCCACCATTATTCGCATCAGACTGAGTCAACGTTTTAGCAAACGACGACATCTTATCCAAAAACCCATCCCCATTCCCATTACCCCTCCCACCCGTTACCCCATCATCAACCTCCCCCTCCCACTCCCCCTCCCCATATCTCAACGGAACCAACCTAATCTTAGCATAAACCTCATCACTCTCAAAATCCGCCAAATACCTAACACCAACAACCTTACAAAGAACAAACGCCGGAACCCTTCCCACCCCTCCCACCCTCCCCATCCCACTAAAATCCACACTACTAAGCGTATGCTCAGCGTGCCCTTGCGGAAAATAGTACACATTACTATTCAACAAGGGCATTTGAACCATCCCACCCGCACACGCGTGCCACAGCTGCCAATTCACACCCTTATCTACCTCACTCATTTTTTCGCCTTTACGCAATACTATATAACCTTAAACTTAACTTAAAAACCCAAACCACACCTTTCCTTAATTATACATCATCACTAACCTAATCAAATCACAACAAAACAAAACAAAACAAATTCAGACATATTTAAACAACCTTAAAAAAAAACATAAACAATAATGAAACCCTAAGTAGAAATATAAACTATGTACCTTTTTAGCCCATAATAACTAACAAAAGATCTGCAAAAAAAAAAAAAACCCATTTATATTTGTGTGTTATAAATTATTAGAGTGAATTAGAATGTTGTTGTTTTATATAATAATAATGAAGAAGGTACCTTCAGAAGGGAAGTTAAAATTGCACTTCATTCACATACTGTGTGTGTGTGTGTTTTTATTTACACACAGTGAGTGTGTGTGTGTGTGTGTGTGGGCCTAGTTTGGTAACCAGTAAAAATGTGTGTGTGTGAAATTTGTGGGTTTTATTTGTTTGTTTGTTGTGGTCTTATCTTTCTCTTTCTAAAACGGAATTTAATGGCAAAAGAATATTTGACTGCGGTTTTTTTGGGATTTTTTTATCTTTGATTTTGTAAGAGTTTTGGGTATGTTTGGTAGGATGGAATGGAAAGATGAGAAAAAGAAGGGGAATGACTTCTCATGTTTGTTACACCCTAAGAGCATATGCAATTGTAGCTTTATCAACGAGTTTTCACTATTTTGATAAGCTATATGAACGACTTGACCAATTGTGACAAAAAATTTACTAAAGGCTTTTAAGAAGATGACTTGGTAGCTACCAAGCGTTTGATAGAAATGATACAAGTGATTTGCATTAAACGAGGGCTTGTTGAATTTTCATTTCACACCCCTCTTTAAATATAACTTAAGTGAGAAAAGCTTTTAAAAGACTTTTGTGCGTTGGAGAAAGTTTGCAAAATGACTTTTTGAAAGATACTATTCATTGAAAAATTGATTGCAATAAATGAAAAAAGTCTTTTGCAGCTTGAACCATTGCATATGCTCTAAGAGCAAAACGGTACAAGTAATGCAAAAGGTGCTGATGTGGCGCATGTTGAAGCCGTGTTACCATACCAGCTTGGGCTGCCTTATGGTGGCGTTATAACTCAAGTTATGCCTGCGTTACCATACCACACCCCGTGTTATGCCCATGTTGAAGCCTCGTTACCGTAATTTGTTTTTTTTGTTTATTTTATTTTATTTTATTTTATTTTATTATTTTTTTTAAAGTAGGTCTCAAAAGTGGTGTTGAGGTGGTGTTATGATAAGGGGTGATTTTTTGGTGTTAAAATGTTTAAGTGTTGAAGTGATGTGGCGCTGAGATGGCGATACTTTTTTGGTGTTACGGTGTTACCGTACCTTGAGCTCTAAGAATGGAAAGAGGCACTATTGTCCATTCTCACCCCATGATTTTCATTCCGTAAAATAACTAAATAATGCGAAGAATTATAATTTAACAAAGAAGCCTTTTCCCCCTTCCCATTCTCGGCGTGAATAAAAGACCGCACTAAAAAGAAGGGTATGTACACCTCGTTGCACGTGCAACGCACATTCAACATAAAAAACTGAAAACGTGTGTTCTATATCTCTATGCGCCAATAACATCTTGACTTCTATATTCGTTCTAATATGCTTGGTGTTAATGAAAGTTGTTGTTCATCCCTAAATAATGTAAATTTAGTCTTCATTTTTGTATTTAATCTGCTACACGAATCAAACCCTAGCCAATTTGGGGAAAACTGAATATCATAAATTTTGTATGTGGATAATCAGGTTGTTTTAGGTGGTTTATAATCATGACACATAACAACAACTTTTTTGTGAATATTAACTTGCATAATAAACTTGTTTAGGTAGTATATATTCAGATCACATGTAAGGCTTTGTTGTTTGTGTTCACTCGCTTCTATTAAGCAATATGTTGTTTGAGAGTTTGTGGTGATTCTAAAATATGGTGGTTGTCTTCATAATAACTCAAAAGCTTACAAAACATAACTTAAGAATGTAGAACTTGTCAAGATGTTGTGTTGTTCTGTGGTACCATGTTTACATAAGTCGTAAGTTCCAAGTAGTTTGTAAATCTCATAAGCTACTCTCAAAATGACTAATTGGTTCACCTCTTCATATTTATATGAGATTTTAGCTGTTTAATTTGTAAATCTTAGAAGCTAGACTTACAATTGTTTTTCAACTTCCCTATGTTATTGACTTATTTAAACTTACTTTGTAGATGAAGTAGCGAATTTACCTCAATGGATACTCCAAACTTGATTAGCAACAATGATGGCCACCTCAGCCCTCAGGAGCAGCTCACATAATGTTGTAAAAGAGAAAAGTGTGTCACCCATGAACCTGATATGGAGCTACAGAATGTACCAACAGTAAACAATTAAGAAACAATAGTGTCGACTACAATTAGTAAAACTATGTATATTGTTCAATAGACACAAATGAAATTTGAACTTATATGTGATTATTTCACCCATGTTGTCATGCAGATAAAGTAATTTGATAAGTTTTATCCTTGTTGCCATGTTCATTGTCTAGTCAGATGATATGTAATTATTTGAGTTTCAATCTTTATGTTTATGTTTTGACTCATTATATTAAAAAGAAATAGAGCACCAACTAAACCAAAGACAATTATTTTAAATTGACAACAAAATGTTTAACAAAGAAATATAACTTTGTTATCATAATTATCAATGCTTTAAAAGGATAAAAGAAATGCAATAAAACTGGAAATGTTTAATAAAGAAATAAAACTTAGTTACTATAATTATCCAATTTGTTGAAGTAAAGTCTTGCGTCTTACTCCAAACAAGCAAAACAGATCCTCCAGATGACTATACGTCTGGTCCTTCAGATCCCTGTAAGAAAGAAACACGTGTTGGCCTCTCCTTGGGTGTTATCCCAAGACCAAGCTCCGACGTGAGAGTAAGTATATGGTGTCAAAGTAAAAGATAAGGGTGAGAGAGTATGAGAATAGTTACCTTAAGGTGAGAAAACCTCCTCCTTATATAATTAGACTTTTCTTGTCTGCATTCGGTAGTCACATGCGAGACTATGACCTTTTTGGGCGGCAACTGTGACCTTTCCCTGCAAGGGTCCTGGTTGAATCAGTTTTGCCCACCTGAGCAATATTCCTTACCTCTTTTATCAAGTATTGTCTTGGACTGGCTAGCAGTTATTTTGGCTTGGTCTGACCGAGATGATTTAGCTTGGCCGAAATGAATTATCTTGGCCGAAGTGGTTCGGCTTGGGACGTTCGCTGGTCATGTGATAGGTTCGGCGTGGGCCATTCGGCCACATACGCCAACATATGATAACAATTTCATTTCTCTGTGCGTACCAAGCAATCGAATCAATCATCAACATATTTTACTACTCGATTCTCTATTGCCACCAAACAGTGGAGTATGTTCTCTTTCTTCATGGTTATTCTCATTCTTTGCATTTTCATTCTCTGTTGTAATTCCATTATGTGTGATTCTATTGTACCAAACGTCCCCTTAGAGACGGTTTAGACTTTTAGGTGCAGTGCAGGATATCAGTGCACGATATTTGATTGGTCCCGAACGGTCAGGTTTTATCACACGAGCTAACCACTTGTGAATGGCTAACCGTAATAAAAGCCTGAATGCCCAAGACACAATGCAATGAAGTCCAGAGAGTATAGAAATATTCCCGGGTCGTTATGTCCCGACGAGGATGTGAATTGTATTAAAAACGAATTTGTGATCGAGTGATAATGAACGGAAATGGGTTTATGAATGATTATACTACGAGAATATGAATAAAACTGATTATACAAAGCTATATAAACAAACACGTAAAGCAGAAGAACTTAGAAACGTTTAAAAACTAAAAACGCGCGTTTTAATTAAAAATAACGTCTACGCGCAAAATAAAAAGTGAAACGGGAGCAAATAAAATCCTACAAATGTGAAAATTACTTTTATACAATTCTAATGACAAAAGAAAATTTTAAGAAAAAGAAAAATATATTTTTGACTTTTTAATTATTTAATATTAATTAATTACTAATTACTAATTAAACTAATTTAAATTAAATTAAATACTAAACTAATTTAGATAATTACCAAACTTTTTATAAAACTACTTAACAATTACAGAAGTCTTAAAAAAATTACAAAAAATTCCTAAACTTTATAAATAAACTATTTTAGATTTAAGTTACTTAATTACTAATTAAAAGCTAATTAATCTAATTTAATTAATAATAATAGCAAATGAACAGTGACAATTTAAAAAACTATTTTCTAAAAATACTAAATGATTAATAAAATCTAGAAAAAATATAAAAAGATGCTAGAGATAAAAATTAAACACTAAATGATTTTATTTTTGATTTTTCACTTAAAACTAATTAAACTATTTTTAATTACTAAAATTACCAAATGAAAAGATAAAATTATGAAAATTTTTACACAAACACTATTTAATACCAGGAACCTAGGAAAAATATGAAAACAACTAATTATTTAATAAAAAAAATAGAAAATAAATTAAAAAGATAAATCCTATTAAATAGAAGCTATCACTAATATTAAAATTGATGATTTTCTAATTTTTCTTTTTGAAACTTGATTATACACTAAAAACTAACAACTTTTGTGAAAACAATAATTTTGGAGCTCAAAGATGAGCTTATTGCAAGCTTATGTTCATGGCAGAGAGCTCATTGAGCTTTTTGATGAAGCAAAAGCTATTAATAAGCTTATACAAGGAAATCCAGAGGCAAAATAAGTTACAACCTAATGATACACAAACAAAATAAATAATTACCCTGACCTTGGTTTCTGTTAAAGTTTCCTTGGTTTTGGAAACCTTGATTTTGGAAACCTTTGTTTTGATTTTGGAATCCGTGACCTTGATGATAGTTACCTTGGTTTTGATAACCTTGGTTCATTCGATTTTGGTTTTGGTGTTGGTTACGGTTTTGGACATTTTGGTTTTGATTAAAACCAGGTGGTCCAGGGTTGTGGTTAGGACGATAGATCGGGTCCATCTGAGGACGGTATTGGCCACCTCCTTGATTGGAAGGACCGGCTATAGCATGAGCTTCAAACGGGTTACCATCGATGGCCACGCAATTGTAATATGCGTGAGGGCCACCACATGTAACACAGACTTCCACTTTTTTCACTTCAGTAGGAGAAGAAGTTTGAGTGAAAGAGACTTTCTTTTGGTTAGATAGAACCAAAGCTTGAATGGCTTCCGTGAGCTTGTCAATCTTAGCATCGGTGCTAGATTGACTCACGGGCGATGAAGAAGAAGGACCAACACTCACTTGGGAAACAACAGGCTTGCTTCGTGTAGTGCGGACCTTAGACTTGTTCTCGATGATCGCTAAAGCTTCTTTTGTTGTTTTGCTCAGGAAATTACCTCCCGCGGAGGCATTAAGAGAATCCTGATCAGCTTGGCTCACACCATTATAGAAAGTATCGAGTTGCATCAACTCGGAGAAACCATGGTGAGGACATTTGCGAAGCAATTCCTTGAAACGATCCCATGATTCACTAAATGATTCATCAAATTTCTGAGTGAACTTGATGATGTCATTTTTAAGACTCGTGGTCTTGGAAGGGGGATAGAATTCATTCACAAATTTCTTAACCAAATCCTCCCATGTTTCAATCGACTGAGGGGGTTGTTTTTCAAGCCAAATCCGGGCTTGCCCCTCGAGGGAGAATGGGAAAAGAAGAAGTTTGATTGCATCCGAAGGGACATTCTTGTATTTGATGGTAGATGTGATCTTGTTAAACCATCGAATGTGAGCATGAGGATCGTCCCTCTCAAAACCGTAGAACTGACTTGAGGTTACAAGATTAAGTAACCCGGCTTTGAGCTCAAAACTATCAGCCACGATGGCTGGAACAACAATGGCATCTCCATAACCCTCGATGGGTGCTTGGAGAAGCTCATTCATCGGAAGATCTGCCATTTTGACAGAAGTTGTGGAAACAGTACGGATCTCAGATCCGACTGTTGGTGCTGAACGTCTACGGTGTTTTCGAGGAATTCTTACAAGCTCGCGTAATGGGCTCGTAGACCTAGAAGAACGAGTGCGCATGCACTAGGAACAAAACCAATAAACAAAGAAAACTTGGAATCTTTTTATTTATTTATTTTTCTTTTGTTTTCTTTTTTTTGTTAACCGTTACGTCAATCGAAACCGTTTTGCTTTAAAAGCTAATCGGGTAAGAATTGATTTTACGATTATCTTTTTGTTGTTGTTATTGGGGAATGGTTTACAACCGCCCTCCTTCAACGGAAGACGGAGGATGTTTATTATTTTTTTGGTGTTTTTGTTAAATACTTGGTGACAAGTATTCCTTTTTTCTTATTTATTTTTTTTTCTTTTATATATATTAGAAACAAAAAGAAATTATTTTTGTGTTTTTTTATGTTTTTGAAAGACGAAAATACGATATATATATATGGTAAATATACAAAGGAGTGAATATTTAAAGATCACTAATCTTCAAATACGTCTGAATACGCACACAACCTCCCCGGCAGCGGCGCCAAATTTTGATTGCTCCCAAAACGGTCAGGTTTTATCACACAAGCTAACCACTTGTGAATGATCAACCGTAATAAAATCCTGAGGGTCAAAAAACCAATGCAATGAAGTCTAGAGAGTATAGAGATATTCCCGGGTCGTTATGTCCCGACGAGGAAGTGAATTGTATCAAAAACGAATTTGTGATCGAGTGATAATGAACGGGAATGGGTTTATGAATGATTATACTACGAGAATATGAATAAAATTGACTAGACAAAGCTATATGAACAAACATGTAAAGCAGAAGAACTTAGAAACGTTTAAAAACTAAAAAAGCGCGTTTTAATTAAAAATAACGTCTACGCGCAAAATAAAAAGTGAAACGGGAGCAAATAAAATCCTAAAAATGTGAAAATTACTTTTTTACAATTCTAATGACAAAAGAAAATTTTAAGAAAAAGAAAAATATTTTTTTGACTTTTTAATTATTTAATATTAATTAATTACTAATTACTAATTAAACTAATTTAAATTAAAATAATTACTAAACTAATTTAGAAAATTACCAAACTTTTTCTAAAACTATTTAACAATTACAGAAGTCTTAAAAAATTACAAAAAGTTCCTAAACTTTATAAATAAACTATTTTAGATTTTATTTACTTAATTACTAATTAAAAGCTAATTAATCTAATTTAATTAGGAATAATAACAAATGAACAGTGAAAATTAAGAAACTATTTTCTAAAAATACTATACGATTAATAAAAGCTAAAAAATATATAAAAAGATGCTAGAGATTAAGATTAAACACTAAATGATTTTATTTTTGATTTTTCACTTAAAACTAATTAAACTATTTTTAATTACTAAAATTACCAAATGAAAAGATAAAATTATGAAAATTTTTACACAAACACTATTTAATACCAGGAACCTAGGAAAAATATGAAAACTACTAATTATTTAACAAAAAAAATAGAAAATAAATTAAAAAGATAAATCCTATTAAATAGAAGCTATCACTAATATTAAAATTGATGATTTTCTGATTTTTCTTTTTGAAACTTGATTATACACTAAAAACTAACAACTTTTGTGAAAACAATAATTTTGGAGCTCAAAGATGAGCTTATTGCAAGCTTATGTTCATGGCAGAGAGCTCATTGAGCTTTTTGATGAAGCAAAAGCTATTAATAAGCTTATACAAGGAAATCCAGAGGCAAAATAAGTTACAACCTAATGATACACAAACAAAATAAGCTTACAAGACTGAAAAAGAACACTGAAGCAGCTAAGAACAATGAATAAGCAAACCAAATGCCAAACTGAACCAAACAAGCCTTTACAGGCTTTTGCAGGCCTAAAATAAGCTCTGTGAATAAGCTCTTAAAGACCAAACTTGGATTTGAACCACAAGCTAAGATACTCAGCTTTCCAAAAAGCTCACAAGCTCAGGAAAAGCTCATGTAAGGAACAAGTTAGAGGCTTGTGAAAGGGTTACAAAACACTGATTTGGGTCAGTTTACACAGGGCAAAAAGCTAAGTGCCAATTAAGCTAAAAAAAGCTCAAATCACAACCAAATACAAACAAGTCTTACTCAGGCCATCCTAACAAGTAACTAAAACAGCAAAACACCACAGGAACAATCATGAACAATGAAATCCACAAGCTCAAATCTATACTGATGAATCAGTATAGATAGAGGGCTATCAGGCACTTTGAAGAGACAAATAAGCAGTGCTAATAAGCAAACAAGTGGAATCCAAATATACAACTATCAATACAACCTAGGTGGCTTCACAAAGCAACAACAATCAAGAAAAATAATCAAACACTGAGCAAGATATAGATTGGAGAAAATGGCTCAAACTGTGTGGTGCAGGGGAGGTCACAAGCCAAAGGGTCACTTTGAGCTCAATTTAACACAAGCAATTGAGTTTCAAATCCAAAATTTTCTCTTGATTCAGGTTCACAAGCAACCATACAATACAAAACAACAAGAATTTTTAATCTCCAATCTCTTTTGAACCCTACAATTGCTCAAGAAATTTGGCCCATTTCAGCAGACAAGGAACTTGACTTTTTCTGTTTTTCCAAAAGTTTGACCAAAATGGATTTGATTCCTATTTTTATGACTAAGTGAGTTAAATTAAACTTGTTTGCAACTAATCTAAGCTAAGTTGACAGATTTTATAACTAAAATGAAGACTAATTCTTCCTAAGTCCTAACAGTTAACAATAGAATTGGGATTAAAGGTTAATTTGACTTTTCACTACTATCCTACCAAATTTATGCTTGATTATGCTGTTTTACTACTGAGAATAAAGACTGAGCAGTTTTTACCAAATGAAGATCACAAATACTCAGTTAACTATGCAAGCCCAAACACCCCTTTATGAATCTGTGTTGAGATTTTCCAAAGTAGTCTAGGTTTTTAAACTTCAAAGGTGAAAATTAAGTACTCACTAGACTATAATAGAACAAATTAAGCAGAATGGGTCCAATTATAAGCAGTCTAAGTAGCAAATTACACTAAGCCATATTGAGCTAAAATTTGACAGTGAAACTGAGAGCCTTATGAAAACAAATAGTTTAACTAACAAATGAGCACTAATGTGACAATTAACAACCAATGAACATAACTAAGCAATAATAAGCAGTGAATGAGCTATGCTACAGTACATAAGCTAAAAATGGGATTTTGCTTACAAAGAGTCCAAGCACAAATCAAGGTATCAAAGGACTCAAACCTGTCCTAATGCCTCCCTTGAGGCTCTAACCCATGGCCATCCACAATGTACCATGCTCCTTGCATTTTGTTCTTCTCTTCTGTGATTTTTTATTTTTCAGTGATTTAATCCTATTTTTTTGTATTTTTGATTTTCTTAACTAAAATGGACAACACTGAGCTTTTAAGGTTTTAACAAGGTTAAGGTACTTAATGAAACTCACTGGAGCAATCAACAAACATTTTTAACACCATCTACTTAAAAATAAGGAAATCACTAAAATGTGGCAAACTTGGATATCAATTGAAAACTTGGAATTTTTATTAAGGAAACTAAAAGTTACACTGGATTAAAACTAAGAAATACACTGAAAGGAACAATTACACTAAAAAAACAGAGTTTACAACAATTCGACATTAAGAAATTTAGCTAAAAACTACATGCCTCTTCCACTGCTACAATGCCCCTCTTTATAGATGAAAATTAGGGTTTAGAGGGTCCCCTTGTCCTTTCCCAGCAATAATCTCAGCCTTTGGATGAGTACGATTCAATCTTGACCACTAATGCATTTTGGCGCCAAAATGGTTATAACAGCTATAACCTCTGATAACTTGTGATTAAGTTGAGACTATTTGGACTGGGGTGAGGGAATAGTGGTTAGCAGTGATTAGGGGTGATGATGAGGGGGGGTTGGGGTCACATGTGACTGGTTTGGGTGAGTGGTTTTGCAGGGGTGAAGTGGTTTGGGAGGGAGGTGGTTTGTGGGTTTGACTATTTGACTTGGCCATAAATAAAACGGGGTGTTTTTATGATAGTGGGTGTTGGGCTTGGGGAGGATTTTGGGCCACAGGGAGATATAAGGGATTGGGCTGATGGGAGTTATAAGGGGTATTGTTTTGTTGGGTTATAAGTGTTAGGTCCATTTGGTGTAGAAACAAGATAAGCCCAAGGACTAATATTGCCAAAGCTGAATTTTTAGGGACCCAACCTGCCATCTTTCAAAGTTTCCAATAAGGACCAATATTGCCAACTCAAAATTCCACAAGGACCTTTGTTGTTCATTTTCCAAAATAAAATCATCCGGGGACTAAATTTGCTAATTTGCAAAGTTGAGGGACCAAACTTGCAATTTCTCCAAACTTTTTACCCAAGGATCATTTTTGATAACTTTTGACTTTCAAAGGACTTTGGTTGACTTTTCTTTAAAATAATTGCTCAGGGACTGATTTTGTCAAGTTTTGAAAGTTGAGGGACTGAAACTGCCAATTATGCAAACTTTGTTCGTTTTTCATCTGTTTTTAAAAATTTTGCATTTGAGACATATAAAACACGATCCTTGGATATTTTCTGCATTTTGATGCGTTTTTGAGTGTTTTTCGATGTTTTGGCAGTTCAGATACGATAAAAATGATGAGTGTTTGAGCACTCATCAATCCCCCACACTAAACTATTGCTAGTCCCTAGCAATCCTTTATGAAAATTTAATGGATTTTAAATCTCTTTACCAAAAGCCATCACTTCTGGAGTAGCCAAATGTTTCAGTTCAAGTAAGAACTATGGTACATCGATAACCATATGATTTTGAGCAAACCATCAGCTTTCAACGGATTTTATTTGTCTTTACCAGAAGCCGTTTGCTTCTGGACTAGCCAACTCTTTGATGGAATTCAGTCATCATCTTGGTGAGTTGATTACCAATTATGGGTTTTCACTGCCTTTACCACAAGCCATAACCTTGTGGGCTAGCCAACTCTTCACTATTAAAGATATGGTGAGTTGAGCACCATACAATTTTTGGCAAATTGTAAGCCGTAAACGGATTTGAGATATCTTTACCAAGAGCCGTTTGCTCCTGGATTAGCCAGTCCTTATATGTTTTAGACATGGTGGACTGATAACCATTTGGTGTGTTAGTGCTTGTTGGGCTTGGGGAAGATTTTGGGCCACAAGGAGATATAAGGGATTGGGCTGATGGGAGTTATAAGGGGTATTGTTTTGTTGGGTTATAAGTGTTAGGTCCATTTGGTGTAGAAACAAGATAAGCCCAAGGACTAATATTGCCAAAGCTGAATTTTTAGGGACCCAACCTGCCATCTTTAAAAGTTTCCAATAAGGACCAATATTGCCAACTCAAAATTCCACAAGGACCTTTGTTGTTCATTTTCCAAAATAGAATCATCCGGGGACTAAATTTGCTAATTTGCAAAGTTGAGGGACCAAACTTGCAATTTCTCCAAACTTTTTACCCAAGGATCATTTTTGATAACTTTTGACTTTCAAAGGACTTTGATTGACTTTTCTTTAAAATAATTGCTCAGGGACTGATTTTGTCAAGTTTTGAAAGTTGGGGGACTGAAACTGCCAATTATGCAAACTTTGTTCGTTTTTCATCTGTTTTTAAACATTTTGCATTTGAGACATATAAAACACGATCCTTGGATATTTTATGCATTTTGATGCGTTTTTGAGTGTTTTTTCGATGTTTTGGCAGTTCAGATATGATAAAAATGATGAGTGTTTGAGCACTCATCAATATTTGCAAGTAATTCACACTCATACCATAACTCTTCTTTTATAACATTTTTACACAAAACCTCAACCTATTATAATCTAAGGTGTAAGTTTTCGTGGGTCTTAGCGCTTTTTTTTTTTTTTAACACATTTTATTTTATACATTTAAATCAAAGTAATACATTTCAGGGACTAAAATGAAAAAGAAATATAACTCAGAGATTAACTTTGTAAACAAAATAAAGACTAACAATGTAACAAAAATACTCTCGAAGAATAACATGGTAAGAATATACTCCCTCCGTCCTAAAATAATTGTTCACAGACAAAAAACACACAATTTAAGAAAAACATCATTATTACAGTTTTATCTTTCTTACTTTTTGTAGAATGATAGTTTTACCATTAACTAATTAATTTAAAGCTTTTTTAATGTTTGTATTAATAACCTAAAGTGGGGGTAATATGGTAAACTCAAACTAAATTCCTTATCCATTTTTGGAATTGGACAATTAATTTGGGATAACCCGAAATTAAAATGTGGACAATAAATATGAGACAAAGCGAGTATAGCAACAAGGTTTAATCTGGAAAAGTCAAATGTATCTTTTTTTTCATTCATGTGGCGCCAAAACCTGCAACCGGAAAAAGAAAACCAAAACTTACAAACTCAAACACTAACACAACGCACAAACACAAACACAAAACACAAATACAAAAACAAACACAAAAACCAAAATGAAAATGAAAAAAAAAAATAAAAAAAATAAGAATAAAATAATAAAAAAACCACACATACACAAACACAAACACTAAATGGATAACCGTCATTATGGGAATAACATTGGTACTTATAGCGAATGGATAACACCATTGTCGGTGCAGTTGGCAGCGTTATAGGTACCAAGCTCGCGCTATAAAGCATTGAATAACATGCTGCATCGGGCATTCTTACGTATGTAAAAAGTAAAAGATATAAAAAAATGTTTAGTTATTATGTATTGATAGCGTATCAATTTTAGTGGCTCAAGCCCACTAAATACAGGCTCGATTCAAGCTCATTACCAAGGCCCATCATTAAACACTTGGTAGCGGCCCGACTTAAATCTCAGGCCACTTAAGGCCTCGAGAAACTCATCAGGCTATATTGAGCGTATAATACCGTTGTTCCCCAACTGTCACTAACGGTTAAGATGTATCATCTGATATTAGACAATGGGGACGCACGAAAAGCACCACTTTGTACGAGCCAAGGAGGGCAGTCCACCTGTCCTCTATTGTCTGCTCCCCGGATGATCAATACCTGGCTCCCTGACAGACATTGATCATCCCGCAAGAGTTGATCTCTAAATCCTATTCGCCTCTCTATAAATAAAAGGCGACACACACAACTTCATAAGTTATCACACACTTAGGCAAATAATGCTTCACAACAGTCAAGTATGGTCATTGTTTAAGTGTTACCCAAGCTTCTTGATTTTCATCATTTTTATTGGGTCCTTACCGTTTTTCACATGAAACCAAACAACAAAACCATTCTAATCTCATCTTTTAAACCGATTTACCATACGTAAACGTGTATCATCTAAAATCAGTATAGGCCACTGGTTAGATATTTATTAGATAAACTTGAACATTTTTTAAGTGAAGTTATACTTAATACACATTTGTTAAACATATAAATAATCCTAATTACACATGATATTTGGTTTAATGAACTAATTGTTTTTCTAATTAAAAAAAAAAAAAAAAAAAAAAAAAAAAAAAAAAAAAAAAAAAAAAAAAAAAAAAAAAATACATTTTTTTAAAACATAGAAAAGTACTATTTCTTTTTAGCTACAAGGAAATTAGAGAACATTTGCTTGTTGAGTTAGACAATGTATATATTTTGTTTGGAATGAAACACAGTTTATTTTTTCCCTAATTTGCAAAAAACAGTTTGAGAAAAACCTGGGTGTGTAATCACATCTAACCGCATTAAGGTGCAGTTTGGTTGGAGGGTATGGTAGGATTTGAATGATAGAAAATATAAATCCTGTGTTTGTTTATGAAAGTGGGCCCAAAATTTGGAAATCAAGAATCAAATCTCATTCCATATAATTTCGACTGGTATGAGAAAGGTATCAAAAAAAAAAGTACTAACTTTCATTTTTTATTTTTGTCTTCTTCCAATTAAAGTGGGCTCCAACTTCACCACTACTCACATTTCTTATTTTATATATAATTTAATTTGTATATAATTTTTTAAAATAATACCACTTATATATTTTAAATAAAATATAGTTTCTCTCTCCTCATTTAATTCAAACCTATACTTCATTCCAATTTCTTTAAAACCTTTTCCAAATCCAAATCCAATTTCAATCCCACTTCCAAATCCAAATCCATTTTCATTTGTGTTAGCGACAGGTGTCGGATAGTAATATTTATGAGTTTTATTAATATGAGATTTGATATGTGTGCCCACGCGTATCTTATAAGGTGTAGATATATATTTTTTAACGGCTATAAGTATAAGGTGTAGATATATGAAAAGGTTTAAGTGTATTAAATTGAAAATTACATTTAATTATAATAATTTTTTTTTTTGGAACGGCAAATTATATTAGAAAAAAGCAACTAGCAAGGAGCTAGAGCAAATTACAAAGGATGTATAAGCCAATCATTCCAACAAAGAATATTACATCCTCTAGACTTTAACCAAGAAAAAGAAAAAAGCCTAATATTATCAAAAATATCACTTTTTCTAAGAATATAAGAGCCAAAAGTGACATCATTACGCAAACGCCAAATCCACCACAAAGTTGTAGCGATGATACCATGTAAGCGATCCTTTTTGACTTTAGAACCATTCCAAGAATCTAACCATGAATAAAGCTCGTCAATAGATGAACTCTCCGGCCAAGGAATATCAACCCAAATGCTAACGAGATGCCAAATAGATTTCGCGGGTTGGCATGCCAAAAAAAGATGATCTCTAGATTCAACACCCACATAACAAACTGCACAAATAATTGAATTGATTTCGATACCTCGGAGAGAGAGATTTAAAAAAGTAGGAAGACGATCCAAAAGAAGACGCCATAAGAAAATGTTTACTTTTCGAGGCAAAAACTTATACCATTTTTAGTGTAAAAGAAAGATTTAATGTATTTTTAGTGTAAAAAGAAAGATTTAATGTATTAACTTGACATTAAATGCATTTATTTACATATTATAGAGTACCTAGTGAGCACCCCGTTAGCAATTCCCTCAATATTTACCAGTGTTCTAAAAGGCGCGCCAAGGCGCGAGGCGTGGCCTCGGCGCCACGAAATGGACCAAGGCGTGAGGTCTAGGCGTCGTGTGAAAAGGCGTGGAATAAGGCGCGAAAAGGCGTGCAAAGGCGTGCCTTTTTGGTAAGGCGTGGCGCCATTTTTAGAAGCATTTAGGGGATTTATGGATTTGGGCTTGAATTTCAAGTATTTGGGTTATTTCTTTCTCGGGCCTCGTAATTTCAAAACTTAATTCCTACTTGGGCCTCGTATTTGGGTCTGGCTATTTGTGATACTCTTATAAAATGATATAAAATTATAAATACATAAATTTATAAATATTTTGTTGCCGCCTTAAGCACGCCTTAAGAAACGCCAAGGCTTCGCAAAGGCGCGTAAGGCTTGAGGCGTGGCTGTGCCGTCACGCCACGGCTCACGCCTTTTAGAACATTGATATTTACTCATTAGTCACATGTTAGGAATTATTTACCAAACACATTTCTTTTATGAGATTTGCTAATGAGTGCCTACTAGACACCCTTTAATGTGTAAATAAATGCATTTAATATCTAGTTAATAGATTAAAACATTTTTTTCACACTAAAAAATGCATTTAGTAATGTGTAAATAAATGCATTTAATGCTTTTAGTTTCTTGGCATCATCCATCATAGTCACATTCTCGTTTACATCCCTAAATAAATGCATTTAATGCTTTTAGTTTCTTGGCATCATCCATCATAGTCACATTCTCGTTTACATCCTTATGTAATTTCCCGCACCAAAATTATACATCATACAACAAACCAGGAGTCAAAAAATAGGGCTAATAATTAGGGTCCTACTAAATAAACCCAATATCCACTAACAAAACACTTTTTAACTATAAAATTAACATGTGAAAGTAAAGTCAATGTATTGGAACAATAAAATGTGCATTAAACTCTAGAGAAATCATAATTAGGCATTTAGGCCTAATTAAATAGACTTAAATATAGGGTTAAAATTTTATTGGTTCATTTCTTAATGCATTTAAATACCAAGTTAACATTTTATATTATTTCAAACATGCCCTTATTATAAATTTATAATTAAGCAATCTCATTTTTCTTTTATTTGAATCCTTGCATCAAGTCTTCACCATCGTCACCCAATAATACAAAACCTGTTTAATTTTTCACTTAAGTAAATACTACATTTATTAACTTTATGTTTCTGTTGGTGACTTGGTGTTGGTATGAGCAAGAGTCACACAAACATAAATAATTTTAACTGATATACTCACCCACTTATAACATATATAATTTCAACTTAAATGAAAAAAAAAAAAAAAAATGCGGCCTTTTTAATGTTTAAGTTACATAGTTTTTAAGTATTTCATCCACTTGAAACATCAATGGTATCGATAGTTTAACGTAGAATTAGAGAGTATTTATTTACACTAGCTTTAATATCCACGCATAAGATATGGTATCAGAGCCAGGTTTGATTGGCGGATTCAAAACCCGTAGAGCTTAGGCTATGACCTGTGAGTATTAGGCCTGCTAAGTTTTGCACCATAGGAGTTATGAAACAACCCTTGAGAACTTGCGTTAGGATTTTCACTCTGAATCTTAAGTTATGACAGGTGAGGATTGGGTAGACTTTGGGGGATTTGTTTAGGTATCGTTGCTTCCGCATCGCTCTGATTAGTGCCTTACTTCTAGTTGGGCCTTCTTAGATTTCTCCTTCTAGAGATTTGAAGCCTATTATTTTACATAACATGAGTTTAGTGACCAAGTAAGTTTAGAATGCGTTGAGAATTTTGCGGTAATGTTTGACATTACATAAAGCTTTATCTTCTTTAATTTCAACCTCTGATTCATTTGTTAACCCTTTAGATGCCTCTACAGGCACTCTGAGAATTTCTATGATCATGACATGTTTGACACGTTTTGTGAAATCTCTTGCTTTTGATAAGCATATTTAAGTTTCCCTACACAATTAGATTTTGTTTATCCGGTTATATTCCTATGAGAAATCTTGTGGTGATCAACTACGAGAATAGGAATATTATTTCGCACTTCTGAATGATAAGATTCGCTATGCTGATTTGTCTTTCCTTGGAAAGTTTAAATTCGAGTGTTATTCTGATATTGACTGGTAGACTGAGCATCAAGATGCTAACTACTGTCATACTACGTCCTCCTTTAACATTTTGAACTACTCTGATTTATTTTTGTCATGACTTCTGATTGTTAAACTTTTGTTATCCTTACCACCCTGGAAACTCGTGCGTTACTTTCGCGGTTGTGAAATTTTCCAAGCATCTATTCTTGTACACTGTGGGAAGAATCTCATTTTAAAAGTCATTTAGAATCTGAATTTTTCCGATGCAATCCCTGAATGAAACGCCAAGATTTGCACCAGATTGTGAATTTGCTTGACCTAACACTGAGAGATTGTTTAGTCACGACTCGAGGTTGAATATGATTTCCATAAAGGCATGTTTATATGATGCAAGTATTATGACGCCTGGCCAACGTAATAATAATTACATCATATAACTTGAACTTATGGGGATCATATGATGTCTTTGATAAGTGCCTGAGAACAGTGAGGTTTGATGAGACGAAACCCTATCCGTATAGAGCGACGTTTTGCCTAATTTTGAAACTCCGTATTAAACAGCACCAGTCAAATTGAGAGAACTGGAGGAGCAGCAACCAAAAGCTATGGAACAGCTTGTTTGTCTTAGTGTACCTCTTTGGAGTGCTTGAGTTTATTTCGCAATGAAGAAGGATAAGAGCAGTATACTTGTATTGACTACTGGAAGCTGAATCGTATTTCTTTTAGGAACCATCATCCCCTACCTCGAATCGACGATGTATTTAATTTGCCTTAGTACGAGGAGTTTTCTTTAGATGGAGTTATGGCTTGAAGTTATTTCTGGAATGGCCTTTCGTATTCATAGCAACCCTTATGACTGTTAATGATGCTAATAGTATTAGCTAATGCTTTGACTATTTATTGAATTTGATGAATCGTGTCTTTCGTGAGTACTTAGACAAATTGGTCATAGTATGACATATTAGTACATTCAGAGACGAAGGAGAAACATGAGAATCATTTTCGTATTATGTTGGAAACATGAGGATCATTTGTATATTCTGGAAGCATGATATTGGTTGGAAGATGTTCACGACTTGCGTTTCCGTTGAGGAATTTCATGAGTAAAGAAGAGAAGCTTAGTTTGGATGAGAACAGAGTTTTGAAAAAGCTGAAATAGAAATTAGCTTCAACTTCCATACTTTCAGGTAGTACCAATTTTGGGACGTTTCAAGAAGAGGCCTGGTTATGCCATTATGCAGCACGGGAAGGTTATTGCTTATGCATCAAGACAATTAGAACCTTTTGAGGAGAATTATTCAATGCATGATTTGAAATTCGCGGCAGTGTGGTTGCTCTTAAGATTGGAAGACATATCTTACAAGATAAATTTGGTGGCAGATGCATTTAGGAAGAAATTATAACTTCGGTTTGTCTTGGAGATTGAGCTTAAGAAATCAAGACTTAGAACTCAGGGAAGTTGAGTCGTGGTGAACATGAAGGTTGATTCCAATTACAAATTTTAGAAGCTCGGGAGCAAGATGGCGAACTATGATCTGTGTTAGAAGACTGGAGAGAAGCTGTTATGATTGAGGCACAGTTTTACTTTCTCTATTCCTCTTAGTTGTACTAAGATGTATAAGGGATTAAAGCAGAATTTCAAAGGGAATGGCATGAAACTGGTTTTGATCACATTAGTGACGATGTGCTTAGTATGTTACAAGTCAAGATTGAACTTCAGCATGCGAGGGAGTTCCTTTAACTTATGGACTTTCCGACTTAGAAGTAGGATTAGACTTTCATGAACCTTGTAACGAAACCTCCTCGTATATTTGAGAAGAATGATATAATTTGAGTGGTGATGGATCGTTTGATTAAGTCAGCTCATTTTGCCTCTTAGAATGTGTATCTAGTTAGCAAGTGGGCATAAATCCTTCGACAGAAGATTATTCAATTACATGGCGCACCTGCAGTGATCGTGTCAGAGATTCGCGTTTTACTTCACATTCCTAGGCAGGACTACGGAAGGCTTGAGGGACCGGACTCAAGTATAGTAATTCTATTCACCTACAGACTGTTGGATAAGCAGAACAACTATTCAAACTTGGAAGAAGGGTTGAGCAGGAAGTTTGACCAGTAGTTGGTCTGGTCGTGTTTGCTCATTACAATTTATGTCATGCAAGTGACAGGGGTTTCCCCTTTCAGATTTTGTATTAATGGAGATGTAGAATACCTTCTGGTTGAATTAAGTCAGGAAGCTGCTTATTGAATGTTCGGAGTCGATTACAATGACTAATGGATTAGTTATCATTGTGTAAGAAAAATTCTGAAACTTTAGACCAGTAATTTGTGTGTCCAGTATGATGTTCCGTATACAAGAGTTATGACATTTTTGCATATATGTAAGATTTGGTTCGTGATACGTTAATCCTTAGATTCATTCTTATCCGTGCGGTTATCCTATCTATCCCATTTTACATTCCGATACGATTCGATACTCCGATGTATGCTTAGTTAATCGTCAGTACGAATAGGTTACCAACCTCTTTAGGAAACTCTCGGTATGTCTGATAATTCGATATATGCTTCTCTGGTTGTTAGCAAGGTTCTTAGTTCGTTCAGAACCTGATTGGACTTGTGAAATTTCTACCATCTAGCATCACTTCCGTATTTATTCTATATTCATCTGATGTTCATGTATCTCTCTGTGAGATTTCGACTATCATCTGTTTCATGTTCAATTCGTACTCATTGGATCAGATTTATTATGATTTGATTTCTGTGAAGAAACCGAGGTTCTCCTATTTGTTTGGATCGGGTCATGAGAAACAAACACTTCCGTTCGTTGAAATCCTTTGGAAGGACCTCACCGAGCATGAGGTTAACTGTCGTCATTTCTCTTCGTGATTTGATACGTATCCGTCTAACTTTTGCGACTTCAATTTTCGAGGACGAAAATCTTCTTTTTAGAGGGGAAGAGTTGTAAAACCCGAAATATTTGAACCATAAATTTTGCACAATTTTGAATTTTATCCTAAGTACGAATTCTAATTAATTGACATATTAAAACTATACCTTATATTTGAAAATTTATAATATGAAATAAATACCTTATGTTATAATACATATATATATTAAATGTTATAAGCTACAAGGTTTTCTAATCATTATTTTAACCTTAAATTAAAATGAGACCTTCCTATTTTATTCCTAAGGTCCTAATACGTTTTCTTTTTTTTCTATTTTGAAGATACGAATTGTCACATACTTTGCACGTTAGCTTTGATTTGATAAGAACAAGAAATATTTTTGTGATACGCTCAATAGTCTCCTCATTAAACGCTAATTACGATTTACCTAAATTATATACACGGTTTTCCATTCTTATGCATCATCCCACACGTTTTCTTTTAAGATTAGGACCCATCAAATCTTGCCCTATCCTAACGAGATACGCATCTCTATTCTTAAACCATAAGACATGTCATTCTTTCACACACTTCATTATGGATCATATAATATACATGGAGGAGAATAACAAGGCAAATTAGATATACATGTTGGCAAAGGATTAAGTATATCACGTAGACAGTACATTTTATGTATCTTTTTCATCTCATAAATCAAATCCCATGCACCCTATATCGTGCATTTTCCAAAGCCATAAACACTAAACGTACTGTTCCAAAAACGCTTCTTTCTCGGCAAAAGATAAAGGGGTCGAAGTCTAGAAGGCTGTAGTCGCAAGATTAATTCGAGTGTGTTAGGGTGTTGGTGATCATGTCGGTTGTGTTCTAGCCGTAGCAGCCTTTCGGGATCGGTTGTGACGAATTCAAGTGCACGCCTAGTTTTGTGGTTTGATCTTTCTTGTTGGCTGAGATCAAGGTGTGGGTCTTGGGTTCTCGTATCCTTGTTTCGTTCGTTGATCGTCCGAGAGGTACTCCTACCAATCGTCCTTTGGTTTTACTAATTTCAATCTTTGAAATATATATACACGAAGGTATGAAACAATGAAAACTTAATAAGAATGTTTCGTTAAATATGAAGATACAATGGACATATATGTAGACATAGAATCTATTCTAAAAAGTGATATATGAAACACATGTTCTGAACCAGATCTTTTGTTAGTAAAACATGAATGAAATATACGTAAACATGATCGAATTATATATATCACATGATATTTTTAAACATGATCGAATTATATATATCACATGATATTAAATATGAATTGTTGGGTCACACTGATCGACCTTGACATTTCAAAATGGAAACATTAGCCAAATTAATAATATTTTTAATCTTGTTAAAAAAAAATGATGAATGCAAGGACCTGTGTAAGAAGTTTATGTTTTAATTTACAAATGAAAGCACATGATTATTCACGTGGATAAGAGCTTAGATGGTGTATGATTTGATGAAGTTTTGAACGTGCATGAATAATAACGTGAATAAGGGTGTGTAGATGTGATGCTTAATAACATATTTTGGTCGTCACGGTCTAAGGTTAATGTTAAGGATACGTTAGTAAATTATGAACGACGGGGTCTAAAATTATTCTTTTAATCTAAAATTATAGTATAAACTTTAAAATAATTTTATTTGACATTCTTAATATTTAATTTTGATAATTTACATTTTGACCCTAAACTTTACTAAATTGACGTGTTTAACCCTAAACTATTATAATTGTCATTTGTGACCCTAATCTATAAAAGTTGCTAATACGGAAAAGCTACTAAATACGGGAACTTACTAAATATGGCAAGTTACTATTAATGGAAAATTATTAAAAACGGAAAGCCGACAAAAATGAGCTATCTGATTTAGAATAAGTATTAATAATAAGCCGATCATTAATTCATGTAGATTCGCTGAAGAAGGAGTGACATCCTACTCTTATGTTATGATATGATTTCGTTGGTGGTTGAAGGTACAGATACTCTGCCTTTTCAGTAAAGGCCTTCTCTCTCTCTCTTTTGATTATTACTTTGATTATGATCCTTTCAGTTAAGCCATTGCTATGTTCCCTTTGTATGATTCCTATTTGTTGATCCTTGTGATTTGATATGAGTTGATATTCGTTTGCATGCTATAGTTTCTTTCCTTATAGCATCTCCTATTTCTATGCCCATTATTTGTTTTGCCTATATGTGTTAGACTTATTAGCCAGTCATGGGGAGTCCATGGCCTTGCCACTGATGCACCAGTGGTATTGACACTATCTGTGGAGGTGGGTTTTTGTCCACAGCGTTCCCTATTATGCTATAGCTATTCAGGCCTATATTTATTATTGTATATGTTTACTTAGCCTAGAGCTTTGTGCATATATATCTGTTTTGACGGGGGCGTATGGATGCATCCTAGGTACTCAGTTTAGTATTATTTGGTGAATGTTTTGGTGTGTGTGCAATACACCCCTTTCACATTTGGTACAATGGAGGTCATGACTCCTATGTACAATTAGTATATATATTGTTGGGCATTCCTATTTGTTCTACTTCTCTATGATCCTTATTATCTTGTCATCTCTAATGTGATTAACTTATGCTTGCTTTATTTCTTTTGCTTACACTTACGACTCATTCTCTTCCTTGAGTGTTTGATATCCATTATCCGTATTTCCTTTGATCATATTCTATGTTTCCATATTCTTGATTTCTATCTCAGCAGGTTCGCTTGGACTTATGTCGCATTCACCTTCGTTTTCCTTTTGTTATTAGTTTTCGTTTGTTTATATATGTTCACTGGGCTTTTTAAGCTCAGCCGCATTTCTTTTCCTGCGGCAGGTTTTAGAAGGAAGCTGGGTTGAGAGAAGAGTGCTTAGGAGCTCTTAGTGGACTACAATGTTGATACCCTTCCATGGATTAGATTCTTGACTTAGAGTTTTCTTTTTGGTTCTTAGCTTGTTACTAGTTTTGGAAGTTGTAATGTTTAGAATTAGTCCTTTATCTTTTCATTTGAACCACTTTGTAACCCTTGTATTAGTAATGTATTTCCGTTTACTTGTGTTCTGATTTGACTCCATAATGTTACACTTTAGCCCTTTTCGGGTTGGGGTGTTACAATACATCCGAATAGTGCAAACTTTTTTCCGTTATCTGCTAACTAACATGTGGGGTATTTTTTGTCTTTTTGCTTATAATAGGAATGTATTTTGCAACTTACTCTTATTAGTAATTTTTTTTAGTTGTAACTTTATTATAATTAATTTCATTAATAATATTATTTTATTTTTATTAGTAAAATTACTATTATTACACTTCTTTTTTAAAATTTAAAATTTTTTATATCTATATTTTTTGTTATTACTATTATTAATTTATTATATTTATATTTTTGTTATTATTATTAATATTAATATTATTAAAACCGGACTTCTCATCTTTTTCAACTTAGACATCCTTTCATCGTCTTTAAACCAAAAGCACACACCAACTCTTTTTTAACGACATCATTTTTATCTCACCCAATTCATTAACAAAGATGATTTTGGGTTAGTTAAAGATTATTTTGTTAAAAAGGGTTTGTATGTATTTTTGTTTTGAGAAAGATGAAGAAAAGGAGGTTAAATTGTAAATGATGGAAAGTGAGTTTTAATAATAATAATAATAATAATAATAATAATAATAATAATAATAAACTGCAAAATACATTCATGCTACAAGCAAACAGACAAAAATACTCCTCATGTTAGGCTCACGTTAGCAGATAAAGGAAAAAAATTTGCATCATTCATTTTTAGAAATGTATATTATCTAACGTTTATTGACGGAAGGATGTAGATGTTCAAACTTTTCTAAAAAGGATGTGAATTGTAAAATTGACAAACCACAATTAATGATGTATTTTGAAGTTTACTCTTTAAATAATTATCAAACTTATATGTTTTTGCAATCTCTTAGGTTGGCCGTAGTAGGGGCAAGACGACCGAGACTTAGACACTCAAGACGCGTGTTTCTCTATTAGGGTCACCTCATAGCACGCGTTTTCAAGCTTAAAAAATTAAGACACGGTCTTGTAGACGATCGAGTCATCCAATGTTTTTTTTTTTTTTTTTTTTTTTTGGTGGGGTAAATTTTGGTGATGAAATTAATTGTCTTATTATACTAAGGTGGTGTTTGTTTATTAAGATGCTCTGAATCTGAATCTGATTCGCACATCTGAATCTAAATCTGAGGCGGAAATGTCTGAATCTGAATATAATAAGACTGTTTGTTTTCCATTTAAAAATGTCTGATTGTTAGGTATGCTTGTTTAGATTAAGGACGACAACACAATATTAGATGTCCAACGAACATATATTTTTATCATAATGATGATGCTTATTCATTAATACAAAACTTCACAATATTCATGCACACTTTGAAATTCTTTGATACCACTTGTAACAGATTGATGCATAGTCACACATACTCATCAATACACATGTTACTTCTACACACATATACGACAAAAGAAGAAACTAGTGACCCTTCTATACACAAATACACCTATTCCATTTGCACATTAACATATTGAGACCAATTGTAGCAGTTGACTATTATTTCCGCAACTTGCTGTCTATATGTTATAAGAAGAAGAAACCCAGTTTTTTTTACTTCAAATTCATGATCGTAAAAATCTTTTAAAATGTTCATCTTCATCATCAATAACACCCAACTTTTTTCAATCTCCTCATAAAAAACCAATCTTTAGTATAACTACAAAAGATAACCCAATTTTGATTATCACTAATTAAGAAGATGTATTCATACCTACAATCCCTATAACCAAATCTTTAGTGGGGCTATGACAGTAAGCTGACATGGTGGCTGACGACGGCATGATGGTCGACGATGGCTTGGTGTCCGGAATTGTAGTGAGGGTTTCACTAGTTTTGAATTAAAGGTGGATTTGGTTTGAAGAAGATAGGAGATATAGTGTGTGGACTGTGGTTTTTTTATTATCAACAAGAGGCAGTAAGATGCCTTTTAAAATCTGGACCAACTAGACGTTTTGTTATCTGAGCGTGTCTGGACAATGGAAAAAAATCAAACACCCTTTTTACTCAAAAGATCTGACCGAATCAGACTTTTGGTCCATTAAGAGCTCAGTAAGACATTTAAAGGAAAAACAAACACCACCTAAGTTGATGATGAATTTAGTTGTGAAGGAAAAAAAGCTAAGGTGATGCTGACATAACGATGATAAATTCGATTTTATGAAAGAATTTATTGCTGTATGATGTGCGATGTTTAATTTTTAATCGATCATTATTATGAGATATTAGTTATTAGTCTCGTGCTAGAATGAGTTACACTATGTTCTCTAGTTTTATTTTAGGAGTGAAAGTGAATGAAATTGAGTGAAACATAAAATTTGTGTGTTCTTGAGTTTCTTTGTGCCTAGAAGTGAAAGTGAAAGCAAATGGAAATGAAGGAGCACTAGTGGATTTTTGACTCATCACTTTCACCCCATATTTGGGATGAAAGTGAAAGAGACAAAATAATTAGTAGTAAAAAGTCCAAATCATCCTTGCATCTTTCTTTTATTTTTTATTTTGTAAGGGCATTATTGTAAATGTCTAACATTCTTTCATTTTCTTTCTTCTTATTTCAATAATACTTGAGAACACAAATAAACATCTATCTTTCTTTCATCTTCACTCCATTTCTTTTCTTCACTTTCATTTTCTTTACATTTCACTCTTAATTTAACTCGAGAACGGAACGTAAAAGTCTTCTACTTCTATAAGAAAAGAATCTCGCTGACGAGACATTTTAGTTGGTACTTCATTATTCTCACATGGTCCATATCAAAAACAGATAATAATAGTACAACGAGTATTGTTCTATAAACGATGCTAACTATGTTCTAGTACATTTATTTCAAACCGAAATTAATACATTGTCCCCAATTGAATCATGCAAATTCAATTATATATTGGAATCTCTTTAATGCGAACTGCATTTTCTTGATCATTTGAATATGACATGTTCATTTAGACCACATTTATTTAGAAATAAAGTAAAAAAAAGAGCTCCAAAAACGTCAATATTTTTAAATGGTTATGATATATGACACATTGATAAAGTTATATCCAGTTATATATTCATAGCATGGACCATGCAAAAGTTTTGGAAAACTAACGACAAATATTTGTGAAACTATTAATTAAGCAAGGCGGCAAAATAAACTATACATATAGAAATAAATATTTAGCATGCAAAATATGAGTTGTTAACGCATGTTAATATGTTATTGAATTAACATGGACGAAACGTCAAATGCACAAAAATAATTTAACCAAGTCTTAGCTAAGTCATTAAATAACATTTTCTTTTACAATCAAGCTTTTAAATAAACCAACTTAAACGCAAACATATTTTTTATCAGTGAGTGGAGGTGATTAATTAAGTCATTCTTCAAATAATTTGAGAAAGTTTAAGTAGAGAAAAAAAGCATTTTGCTCCAACAATAAAATATAAAGAGATATAAAGTCATTGATTAATCTTCTATTAGAGATGCCCTTTATTAAAGTTAACTTTTTAAAATGTTATTTATGATATCCAAGACTAACATATAAACGGTCTAGTGGTAAGACACTTTTAAGAAAAAAAGTTTTACTATCTTCGTTTTAAAATAAATGTTTAATTTTATTTTTTAAAGTTTTATTTTTTATTATTTTTTTTTTCAATTTTGACAATAATTATTTTTATTATTATTTTTGTTACATAATACTTGATTTAAAATATATGAATAAATTGAATTTTAAATGTATTTTCATCAGTATAATTTTTATCAAGTATCATGTAACACAAATAAAAATATTTAAAATTAAAATTAAAAAAAAAAATAAAAATTAAACTAAACACTTATTTTAAAATAGAAAAAGTAATATTTAGGTATACAGTATACACTATACATTGTTGAGGTGGTCGTAGAAATGGTTAGAAATAATGACAGGTGTTTTCTAGTTAAATGGCGTATATAATGAACCAAAAAGTCGCACTCTTCATGCCCCGAACAAAAAATATCTTTTGCTCATAAAAAAAATAAAAAAAAATAAAATAAAAAATCTAGATTTTTCTTTTTTTAACATGATATCGAACATGAAGAAAAAGAAAGCAAGGTTTTGGCGTGTTCCAGTTCGGTTGGTGATTTGACGTGATATGGGTCCAACGCATTAACGAATATTTTATCTTTTTATATAAGGTAAATTGCAAAAATGGTCATTCACATTTTCGCAAAAATGGGACCGAGTCAAAAAGTAGCGCAAAAAAGACACCCACGTTCCACATTTTCGCAAAATCGCCACCGAGAGGCCTTTTCCGTTAGTTTTCCCGTTAAGTGTCACGTCCATGAGGGTAGTATCCTCATTTTAGTGTTCATACTTATTAAATTTGCCGCCATAATAACCTCTGTGCTTGGTATCAATGTGATTAGACCTCAATGGCTAAATTTGCAAAGTAAAATCAAACCTCTACCCCCATAAACCCCCCTACAACCCACATCTTCTCCACCACGACTCGAGTTGACCGGTGTAAAAAAACGATTAGGCAAAAAATGCAGTCACCGCAAATGTCAGAAAACACAGCCATCATAACCACCACCATAACCACAACCACCACCACCAACACTCACCAGGAGACTTCAACGTTGGTGACAACAACTGTCACACAACGCCAACAGCAAAGGCCATGTCCCCGTTGTTTCTCAGAAGACACTAAGTTTTGCTACTATAACAACTACAACACATCGCAGCCACGTCACTTTTGCCGTAGATGCCGCAGACACTGGACCCATGGCGGCGTGCTCCGGGACATCCTTGTTGGAGGTGGTAGGCGGAAAAACACAAAAAGGAAAAACCCCATGAACCCCACCATCACTTCGGCTTATGTTACCACGTTTGATCAGCCGGAGTACCAGGACTACCAGAGTGTCATGCCGCCTCCCCAGAGCCTGATGCCGCCTACCCAGGGCCTGCCGCCGCCTCTACATGTGGATGATGCCGGTGATGTGAGTGTTCCGGATGAAGAGAATGGGTTTGTGTCGTCGTTGTTGGAGGATGTTTGTTTTGAGGAATGTATCTGGCCATTTTGTGGCAATTAGTGTAGTTTGTTAGTTGATGTGTTAGTTTTAGTGGTTTATGTGCCCCATCCTTTTGGTCCCGATCTTTTGATGAATGGTAAATGCTATGGTTGTAAATGTAACTTACCTTGATCTTTTGTTTTTCGTTATACTTTGACTTTTGCACATAGGACCCAGAATTGCCCATTTTGACAATCATGTTTGACTTTTGCACATGATTGTACATTATGGTTGACTTTTGCAAATTGACAGAAACATTCATAAACATTCATAAACAACCGAAATTGACAATCAATTTTGCCCAAAATGGATCTAAAAAGAAGGCAGAAAAATACCCAAAATTACCCAAATTGACAATCGATTTTGACTTTTGCAAATAACATTATGGTTGACTTTTGCAAAAATACCCAATGGTTGACAGAAACATTCATAAACATAACAAAACATAACAAATCATAGATGACAGAAACATGATAAATCAACAGAACAAAACGTAGATGACAGAAACATAAGAAAATCATAATATATCATTAAAGTTCAAAACATAAAATTCATAACAAGGATGGAAACATAAAATGAACAATCAAAACAAAGATGACCATGAAAGAAACTCTAAAGTCCCTTGACAAATGCATGCTTGTTGAAGAGCTTGAGCTTGCCTCTGCCATCTTCTTCTTCAAGTCCAAAAGCTCCGTAACATCGGACTTTTGAAGCTTCTTCAAGAACTCCAAGCATTTGTACATCTGCACCGAGGGACGCACCAGTTCCATTTCAGAGATCATTTTGTTCCTTTGAACGACAACATCAAGCAACTCTTGATATGCCACAAACAGCTCCTTGGCATACTTGACATCACGTTCTGTCTCCCTAGCAAAAAACACAGTCATTTGGTATGGTAACTCGGTTGAGTTAGCAGCAGCAGCGAGTTCTTCAAGAAGGATAAATTGAGACATTGTTTTGCTAAATTTGATTCAAAAAAGTTTTCTGTGTTGATTTACTGGATGGATGATGAAGTTACTCGGGGTATAGGCTTTAAATAGGCGTGGTAAGTACATGTGAAACTGTGTTTTAGGCATGTTTGGGTAGTAAATGAAAAACGTTTGGGTTACGAAGTTTTTGGCATCCCAAAATTGCCTAGAAAGGTGCTTCCATTAGATTTGATAACATGATATGCAACCATTGAACCTAGTTAAGATTACATAACCGATACATAAACATTAATAAAGTAAACATTGTTATAAATGATCTACTAAAAGACCATAGCAGAATCACAACAATTTATTGACCTAAACATAAAAGCATAACCAGCATAACCATTATTTAGCATCATCCTTGGGATTCTTGTTAGCATCATCCTTGGGTTTCTTGTCAGCAGCAACCTTGGGTTTTTTGTCAGCCATTAGTCTTCGCCTCTTGATTGATCTTCCTTGGTCTTCAAACTTGTCCTCTGCGATGACTCCATCTTGCCCAACTCCATTTTTTTCAAGCACTTGAACTGGCTCATCTCCTTGTTTAGCAACCTCTTTGTCCTTAATCAGATCTCCTTCAACAACTGGCATACATCCGTCATTTCCAACTACTAGAGCACACTGATCATCTGGTATCACAGCCACATCACGAACTCTTTGTTCACCATCAACACCATCAACATCCAAATTTGCAAACCTTTCTTCACCAACGACCACAAGTGGAACCAAACTGAAACTAATTGGTTCAGCAAAAATAGCATACACCTCTGTTCCTTCTCCAGCTGCAACTACGTCATCAAGTTCATCCAATGCTTGATCTATTTCAGCAAACATGTCACTAATATCTTGAGGCTCTTCAGGCTCTTGAGGCTCTTCAATCGCATGCATCTCTTCAGGTTCAGGAACATCAACTAAATGGTATGGATCATCAGTCCAGTCAACATCTTTTCCTTGCTCAACCTCTTGATCACTAATCCATGTGTGAAGATCTCCTTCCTTTCCACTAATAGTACAACCATCACTTGTGTCATCATAATAAGCATCATCAAATTCGACCACATCTGTGGCCTCCAGGGAATTCTCACTTGAATCCTCCCCCATAAACTCTTGGTCAATCTCTACCAATAACCTCCTGAATTCAAACTCATCACTCAGCCTCTTTGAATGATTTGCAATCATTTTTCCAACAGAAAATGTTGGTGGGAAGCCATTGTCAGAATCAGAATCATAAACAGGTCCAGCCTTATCAGGTTGGCCTGTCTTATGCCACTCTTTATGCCACTCTAACAATAGTAATTTCCAGTCTCACCATCAACACCCTTTCCAGCAGCCTCATTCACATCATCATCCACTATTTCTTCTTTCACCACACCCTTTCCCTTAGTCATCATTCGATCCATCATCTCACACTCAACAATTGAAACACCGGTTTCAATATACAACTCTAACTGTGTAAAAAAAGGAACATACTCCACTAGTGTCTTCACATCTTCGTCAGACTTTAGTGGTAGCAAACCATCATCCAGTGACTCCCCAGGTAACCTAAAGAGAGTATACACAAGGGTACGATCCGTGTAACCCAAATCCTCTAACATTTCGCCCAATAAACCCATGGAGAAAACGTCACAGTGAATTCCGTCAAAACAATCTGTATCTCCAAAGAGATAGATTCTCCCTGGTGTTGAGGTAAATTGACCATTGTGATGGATTTCCAAAGTAAACATTTTTTCACTCAATGCTGTGCAACACATACAAAAAATCATTAACTTCGAATAACAATAACAACTTTAAATGAAAAACAAGAAGATGGAACAGAAAATGCTTACCGTACAGGACTCTTAAATCAGGTATCGGGGCACTGCGTGCACGATTTTGCCAAAGCTTACCCATTCTCAAGATCTTTACCAGTGAAACTAATGTTCTCCTTGGAAGAAATTGATACCCGTATATAAAGTATTGCTCTAAAGGACTAATTTTGTAAAACAAAACACTGGCAACTGAAGTTATTGGCGGGAAAGGGGTAAAATGACGATACTACCCTCATGGACGTGGCACTTAACGGGAAAACTAACGGAAAAGGCCTCTCGGTGGCGATTTTGCGAAAATGTGGAACGTGGGTGTCTTTTTTGCGCTACTTTTTGACTCGGTCCCATTTTTGCGATTTTGTGGAACGTGAATGACCATTTTTGCAATTTACCCTTTTATATAACTACTAGCACGGTACCCGCGCGTTACAGCGGCGAGTACTCTGAAATTAAATTTTCCTGTGAATCATGTATTTTAGTTTATTATGTTCTTTTTGTCAATAAATTTACGGATATCAAGAATTTTATTTAGCCTGTGCCCGTTCGGGCTCAAGCCCGTTTGGCCCCCACCCGTTCGGGCTAAAGCCCGTTTGGCCCGTTGCCTGTTCGGGCTTGAATATTTGTATAATGTGCTTTGTTATTTGTATTAGTGACATTTAATATAGGAATAGTGTTTAATTTGGTTGTAAAATATGCTTGATAATTTGTATTTCTTATGTCAGGGGTGTTTTAATAACTGTATTAATTTTATTTATTGATCAGTTAATTAATTGACTACATTAAATAGCATGAATTTGGTGTTTTATTATTTTTTTAATATGTGCATTAAAGTGGTGTACACTATGCTTCTTGTCTTGTAAGTTTGAAAATTATGTGCATTAAAGTGGTGTACACTATGCTTCTTTTCTTGTAAGTCTTAAAGATTACAAGCAATGAACGCTATACTTGTAACAACCCAAACTCTTTTAATACACTTAAACTTGAGCAAATTTCATAAATCGTCCCTGTGGTTTAACGGATTTCGTCCCTCGAAAGAATTTTTCTCGGATCCTCTCCCCACGGTTTTTTACCCGTAACATGTTTGGTCCCTCTGGCTAACTGTCGTTAGTTTTTTCCGTTAGCTAACGACCGTTTGCAACAAACATTTGCACCGTTAGTCTTTTATACTAACGGCCGTTTATACTTAACACAAAATTTGTTTGTTTGTTTGTTTGTTTTTATTTATTTTTTTTTTTTTTTTGTTTTTTTTTGTTTTTGTTTTTTTTTTGTTTTTTTTAAATTAAAAAAATATAAAAATAAAAATAAAAAAATAAAAAATTGGTTTTCTTATAATTTTTTTTTCTAAATATCTTTAAAATTTATACACACGTTTTTATATACACGTTTTTATACACTCATTTTTATACACACGTTTTTACGCACGTTTTTATACACACGTTTTTATACACACATTTTTATACACATTTTTTTTACACACGTTTTTATACACACGTTTTTATATACACATTTTTATACACACTTTTTTATACACACGTGTTTACACACGTTTTTATACACACGTTTTTTACACGCGTTTTTATACACATATTTTTACACATTTGAACACACGTACACATTTATACACACATTTTTATACACGATCTAGACACGTTTTAAAAAGCATGTGTATAAAAACGTGTGTATAAAAACATGTGTATAAAAACGTGTGTATAAAAATGTGTGTATAAAAACATGTGTATAAAAACATGTGTATAAAAACGTGTGTATAAAAACGTGTGTATAAAAATGTGTATATAAAAACGTGTGTAAAAAACTTGTGTAAAAACGTGTGTATAAAAATGTGTGTATAAAAACATGTGTATAAAAATGTGTGTGTAAAAACATGTGTATAAAAACGTGTGTAAACACGTGTGTATAAAAAAGTGTGTATAAAAATGTGTATATAAAAACGTATGTAAAAAATGTGTGTATAAAAATGAGTGTATAAAAACGTGTACATAAAAATGTGTGTATAAAAATATGTGTATAAAATCATGTATAAAAATGTGTATAAAAATGTGTATAAAATTTGTATAAAAACGTGTGTAGAAATGTGTATAAAAACGTGTATAAATTTTAAAGATATTTAGAAAAAAAATTATAAGAAAACCAATTTTTTAATTATTTATTTATTTTTTTATTTTTATTTTTTTTTTTAATTAAAAAAAAATTGTGTTAAGTATAAATGGCCGTTAGTATAAAGGACTAATGGTGCAAATGTTTGTTGCAAACGGTCGTTAGCTAACGGAAAAAACTAACGACAGTTAGCCAGAGGGACCAAACACGTTACGGGTAAAAAACCACGGGGAGAGGATCCGAGAAAAATTCTTTCGAGGGACGAAATCCGTTAAATCCGTTAAACCCCAGGGACGATTTATGAAATTTACTCCTTAAACTTCTAGTCTTTTAATTATATGTGTATGCATCTTTCTTATTAAAGACATGTTTTTGGTCTTAAACACTTTAAAACTTCTAAATATAGATGTCTTAAATACATTATAATGTAGTATAGATAGTTTAAGGGTGCGTTTGGTTTGTAAGTAGGATTGGATTTGGATTCGGATTTGAGAAAAGTTTGAAAGAAAATAAGGAAAGAAAAAATCTTTTATATAATAAAAGAATTACATCATTTCGGATTATTTTTACAAAACCCTTCTCATTGAAAAAAAAATTAGACCAATAGGAGAGCTCGATTTTGTCACGTAGGCGAAATCGAGCAATATGATTGGTCAATAGAAAATCAAAATTAAATTGATTTTAGTCAAACTTAATAAATTTGGTGGAGAAATTTGGTTAAGAAAAAAAATGCATAAAAATATAGGTGTCAAATTTATGAAAACAAAAACTTAAAAAAAGAGGAAGTAATTAATAAAACTTTGGTGGTTGAATTTTAAATAAAATATATGGAGCTAAGTGTAAAATTACAAGTTTCCATGTTTTTTAATAACTTTAGAAAAAACACAAATAACCCCTTACACTTTATACCCCTTATACTTTATAATATGAACTTTGTTTAAAATTACATGAGTATTAGTATTAGTTTCAGACTTTCATATATTTAAATTATAAAATTTTGTAAATATGCGAATTAGTTTTAATATTGTTAATTGTAGACTTTCATCCGTTAGAATATTTTTTAAATAACAACTCATGTTATTCTATTTAAAAGCTTAATTTATGCGTACACGGGTTTAAATATTAAATACGGCTAAATTATTAGTAACGGGAATATAAATATCAAATGGTAAGCACGAGTTACTGTGATATGAAAATAAATATACGCGATTCTACTTATAACAACGACACATGAAATTGTTATTTAAAATTTGTATACGAAAATCCATAAAAACAGTTTAAAAACTTTATGGAACATATTTAACTTCATTAACGCTTATTATGTGCTACTAAACTCGCACATTTTGTACAAAATTATATCAATAATTAAAGTTAAACAATAACATCAACATCAACCTCAACATGTCTGTCAGTTAAAAACGTTATACAAAGCTAATTATTAAGAAAAAAACAAACAAACACATGGGTTAGATAGTCATTGTTTAATGTAGAAGGTGTTTTCCTTCAATTTAAAAAAAAAAAAAAAAAATGCACGCATCACAATCCTTATTTGATAACAATCACCACCTAAATCAAAAAAAGAAATATTACGTAGATGATAGCCTAACTTTATTCATTGACGTGATGTTTCATAAAAAAAAAATAAGAACAAAAAGAAAACGTAATAGTTGGCCGTTGTAAAGGAATTAAAGTATGTACATGAGAATTATTAAGCAAGAATATATGGTTTTTAATCAGGTTATTACGTTACTATACTGCGATAATGTTATTGAGTTGGTAGTCACGGGTGTGAGATACAACCATTCTTCTATACTTATGATTTATGTGTTAACCTCTTTGTGATTCATTTCTTAATCGATAATAATACATAATCAAAACGAAATTTTAAAAACCATGTGCGTGCACAGGTATTATAACTAGTTAATTAACGTTTAATTTGAGATAATTTCATCCATGTCCTTAAAAAACTTGATTATTACGTCAATATCCTTGTAAAAATAAAAATTTCGTCGATATCCTTTCAAAATTTGAAAATACTCATGAATATCCAAAATAATAATTTAATCTATTTCAATACTTTTAACTATTATTTAATTCTAAAACAAAATGATCAATTACTTTTCTACCCTTTATACCAAAATCAAAAGGTAACCAGACTTTTCTTATGCATCTTCATGTTCTTTTTCCTTATATTTTTCCTTTGGATCAGCCCTCTTCTCGTGACTTAATCACATCTTTAATTATTTTATTGTATGTGGGTTTGATCATTATTTAGTCTCAGTCGTTGGTAATATTGAGTTTAATTTGTCCTTCACATAAGTGGTTAGATTTCTTTCATATAAAATCAAAAGGATACTTGGCAACAAATAAAGTACTTCCGAAAGATATACTATCAATTGCTCTGCTTCCACTTTTTGTGGTTAGGTTCTCATTGACTTTCTTTATTATAAATAATTTTGAAATAAGCATCGGTGTTTGATGTAGTTTTAGTTATTTTGTCCCATTTTATATAAGGATATTGTTATTCTTTCAAGTTGTATTTGATTTGCCATTAATAATAAGTTAGAAAAAGGAGGCGATAGGTTCACGGAAGAAGAAAAATAATCTGAGGAAAAAAAGAACCATGTATTTGAGGGTGCGTTTGTTATCCCACTATGAGAATGAGATTATGACTATGAAAGTGATTAAAGGTGTTTGTTTAAGATGAGGGGCCCACCACTATGGTAATGAATGATAAATATAATCCATACTCCATATACATCAAGAGAGCTAGGTATGGATCTTTCATAGGTGAGGGACTCACCACTACTATTAAACTCATACCCATTGTCATTTATGGCAGCATACCAAACGCACCATGAGAATTAATTATTTGATTGATTACAAGGGTAAAAAAGTATTTTGCTTTTTAGATTACTATTTGAATAATAGGTACAAATCTCCCTACATATGTAATAGAGGATCATGCCACATCATTTATGCCACATGGCAAACAAGAAATACGTGGAAACCTCCTAAATGCCACGCTGCCACTGTATAAATCATATACACGCTCCTTTCACAAATATCACACACGCCTCCCCTCATTCAACCGATCCCTAATTTTCAGCAATCACCATCAATGAACATGAATGAAATTCGATTCATCCTAAAATAAACCTACCGATTTTAATTCAAAAACAACCCTCAAATCCTTATCTCAATCTCACAAAATCCGTTTATTTTGATTTTTGATTCAAAATAATTAAGAACAACCACCAAATATGTTTATTTTTATTTTTGATTCAAAATAATTAACACAAACCATATCACTTCATTTCAAATGGCCTCTAATTATGCAAATATTTTGGGGATAATTGAAGTATTGATATCAATCCCTTTTTTCATTGATTTTGTTAACCCTAATCCGCAACTATATAAAGGGAACGATGGTGTTGGTAGAATTCATATCACAATTCATTCAATCGAAAAAAGCCTATTCCACCATGTCATTCGGAAACCAAGGTCAGTTGTTTTTTATCATATACCTTTTGATACGAACAATGTGCTTATCTTAGTTATTGAATGTAATTAAGTTTTTTGCTTTGTCGATGAACAATAGATTTAGCAGATGGCTTTATAAAATATGTGTATTGTAAACTATAGTTTTCATTATATTGAAGTAAAGATTATCAGCCATCATAGCCACCTTTGCAACTTTCTGATTAGTATACCCTATAGCATATAATATTTAAGTTTTGGAATAACTGTATTATTGATTTGATATATTTGCACATTAACATTCATTGCCAGAAAATGTTATATTGTTTCTGTACAATAGATGTTTGGAACTGCTTATAAGTTAGTAAAATGGCTGTATTTTTATTTGATTTATGTGCAAATTACAATAGATGTTAACGACAACATCAAGAGTTCTTCAAGCACCGCTGGTTTAACAAGTATTTTTTATTTAAGTTTAACAAGTAATTTCTCTTTTATAGAAGACTTCACATCTGTTTCTGGAAGCAATCTTAATGACAACTTGAAGGGTTCTTCAAGCAATGTTAACGACAACATCAAGAGTTCTTCAAGCACCGCTGTAGGGAAGCATGCTTCATCTGTCAATGATTTGGAATTCACTTCCTTGGATCAAATAGATCCAATGCTTGATAACATTAAGATCATGGCAAGGTGTATTTCCGTCTGGCATAGCCATCCGGCTGGGAAACCTAATCAAGCTTACAGTTTTGATATTGTTTTACAGGACATTAAGGTACCTTTATTAATTTAATGTTTTTAATCGATTTGCTATAACATACTTATTGTTATACATTTTTAATCTGAATTATTTTAATCAATTTTCCCAGGGTAACCGCATCCAGTGTACTGCACGTAACAATGACATGTATCGTTTTGAACCCCTTTTCCAGCAGGGTCATTGTTATATCATCACTGACTTTAGTGTTTGTGAAAACAATGGTATACTACCATTGCTGAATCACAAATACAAGATATCTTTTTTCCAGTCCACCAAAGTTACCAGGATTGACCACTTTGATGAGGATGTCTTTGGTTTCAAATTGGAACCATTACGTCAAATCTTGAGTAAGAGGTATCATGAAAAGGATTCAGTTGGTACGTTTTATTACTTACTACACATCAGTTTCTTTGTTTTTGTTTATTATCTTCTGTTTATACGATTACTCGCTTAAGACACAAATTTAACTCAACTTTATATTACCAATATGCAGATGTAGTTGGAGCTATTGTGGCTATTGGCGATATTATTCAGGTTCTAAATACTCTTGCGAAAAAAGTTAGAAGGACTGTTGTCATTGAAGACACGGAGTAAGTTCTCTTTTAAACATTCTTACTAAAATGTAAACTTCGTTACTTTCACGCCTATTACTTTCTTCAATTACATTCCTCAAACTTATTATTTATTTTAATTTATATCAGGGGTACGAGGGTTAAATGTACATTCTGGGACAAATGGGCGGAAATGTTCACTCAGTATGTTAACAATGATGCTATCGGTCCGGTGACCTTTGTCTTGCAACTTGCAAAAGTGAAATATTTTAAAGGTACCTTTAATCTAACATATACTATTAATACCTTAACGGTATTATGATGACTCAGTTTATGTATGTTTCTTTTATTAAATCAATCATTTTTATAATTTCAATACAGATGAGCCCGCAATCCACAACTCACTCTTTGGAAGTAGGATTTTTATTAACAAAGATATCCCTGCTATCACTGAATTTAAGCAGAGGTAAAGTATATTTTATCAAAGTTTATTTACCAATTATGTTTACAAGGGTTTTTAACTTAACAATAATTTCCTTATTAAACTAATTAGGTACACAACCAAGGAAGGTTACTCTGATGGTGACCATAAGATTGAGGTATTCACCCCTCCTGTAGTCAAGATCACACCTGAGATCTTTTTTAGGAATACTGTCAAGACAACAGTCGGTGGTATCCGTGCTCTCCAACCAGTAAGATATTCTATTATACACTTAACACTAACTTACACCTTAAAAACTTTTATTGTTAAATACAACTAATAAATATGAGATTTATCATTCACAGGGAACTGAAGTTGTTCTTTATGGGAAAGTGCATCGCATTCACAAAGAACACGGATGGTGTTATGACACCTGTAAAAGGTGCAACAAAATGGCCAAACTATCTAAGGCGACAGGTTCCAAAAAGGCTTACACCTGCGATGATCATGGTGTGATATACCAGGTGGTTCCAAGGTAAATTTTTAAACTCACTTTATCATCTATTATGAAAGCCATGCTTAATATTCATAAACGCCTGGAACTGTTTCTGGAACTGCCAGTAATACCCAACTATGTACGAAGTGTTTGCTATACGTTTGTTAGCCTTTTCGCATACGATTGACTTGGAAAATTATGCTAGCAATTTATACTGAACTTTTGGGTGCTTTTGCGGATAGATTTTATCTAATGTGAATGCTATTAATAATGGTTTTGATAATATATGAATGTGAATACGTTCGAGTGTAATCACTTACCATATTAACAATACCATATTTACAAACATTGTAGGTTCAAGGTAATCTTGAGGGTTATCGATGAGACAGCTCGACACCATTTGTTGTTTTTGATACCAACATGAGTAAAATGTGTGATGGGAAGTCTGCGTATGTGATAATGAACAAACATGGTCAGACCACATTAGACTACTTCCCTGATGATTTAGAAGTAATTGTGGGCAAGAAATACCTGTTCAAATTTACATACACCCAGCACAATGTCAACTCGAACACCCAGGTATACACAGCAAAGTCAGTGTCTGATGATGCTGAATTAATTGCTCATTTTAAGGAAGGCTTCGTTGATGGACAGGTATATAATTTAAACAGTTTTGTTTTATCAAATATGGTTCCTCCATAATACATTTAATTAACGAAGTACTTGCACGTTCTTGCAGGAGGTAGATGAGCAGTTCAAAACTCCTGATGTAAGTGATGCACACACTGGTGGCTTGGATGCAGCCTCTCTAAGCATTAACAAGTTCCTACTTGAAACACCGAATAATCAAGCTCAGTCTTCCACAAGTCGTACTGTTTCGGCTTCTTTAAACATCAATAAGTTCCTACTTGAAACACCAAACAATCAAGCTATATCTTCAACAAGCCGTAGTAGTGAAAAGAATGATGGATCCTCTGGAAGCAAGGCAGTCAACAAGAAACGTGATATCATTGACGTGGATGATTTGCCAGATGAAGACGAGGCTGTAGGAAGTGCCAAGAAACCACTTTTGGCATCTGTCAAAATTGAACAAGCCGAGTGATTGCCTTCGTCATGATCATCTCCATGTTTATTTCATTTAAGTCGTTCATTTGTGTTTTGCTTTCAAGACTCTTTTACCTTTTACTTTCTTTGGTCATTTTTGACGAATTTGTAAAAGGTTTACACTTTCAATTTTTTCTACACAATAAGTTGGCTATTGCAGTTTGTGCAATGCCATGGTTATCCTGTTTTATATGCATGGAGATTTGATGAATACATTTATTTTAATTAAACTTATTCATGTCTTAATATTATTGCTTTAAATGCATGGAGATTTGGGCATGAAATGAATCAACAAAACTCAACAAAGGTGCGCAAATTGTTAGTCATATATATATGTTAATTATCAGCCATTGTTAAACATTATCATATATCATATTTTTCTTTTATTTGATTACCATGCAGAAAAAAATTGACTCAAACTCATCAAAGGTATACTGGATCAATGACCCACCTGTGATCATTATATCTGATGATGAAATGGTATTTTTACAATTATTTACTATACGCATATTTACAACTTATATATGTTATATAACTGATATTTCTTTTTTGTTACATGATTCCAAGAAACATAATATACAAAACTCGAACTCAGCAAAGGTGATCGAATTTTCAGAAATATAATCATCTTAATTATCAAGTATTGTTATACATTATGATATTTTTATTTTGTTTAATTACCATGCATCAACATATGGTACTGGATCAATGACCCACCGGTGTGGATTATATCTGATGATGAAATGGTATTTTTTTAATTATTTACTATATGGATATTAACAACTTAAATATGTTATGTAATTGAGATTACTTTTTGTTCCAGGATTACAACAAAGATAATATACAAAACACAATAAAACACTATGATCAACATGCCCAAAAGAATGTAACTGATTTTGTCGATTGTGATGATCACAAAGAGAAATCGATGTGTGTAAACAAGGATTGTTTACATAATACGAAAACTGAAGAGATTTTTGTATCAACTAATAATGTTGATGACAAAGATGTTGTGGATGATGACAACATTGAATGGGTATGCGTTTACAAAGATTGTTTATACCACAATCACATTGAAGACATTAACGTAAAAGACGAGAAATCCATGTGAAACAACTTTCGTGGTTCTTATGTTATCAACAAATGATATGAAACAACTATTGTTAGATTATTATTAATGTTGAAATAATTCTTATTTACTTAATAAACATATCAAACATTTCGGCCATAAATATATATATATATATATATATATATATATATATATATATATATATATATATATATATATATATATATATATATATATATATATATATATATATATATATATATATTTTATATTTGGTGATGATATGTAGAATTTTTTTGTATAATATTAGGATTCTATGTTTAAATTTTGTCAAATCATAATATGCAATCACGAAACTTTTTGAAATTATATGTTTTATTATTAACAAAATAAATATATAAATATCAACTTAAATGTATGAACCTAATAAGTCATAGTATTATAAAATTTACATGACCCTTGCCCGTCCATCGGACGGGTCATGCGACTAGTATCTATCAAAATAGATTAAATTGTTATTTTGGATATATTTGAGTATTTTTAAGTTTTAAAAGGATATTGATGTAATTTTTATTTTTACAAGGATATTGATGTAATTGTCAAGTTTTCTAAGGATATAGATGAAATTCTCCCTAATTTATGTATGAGTTTAATAGGTTTTATATATTTGTTTAAAATAGAAAAAATAAAAGTTAAAAAAAGTAGAATGAATTTATGTGACTCACAAAAAGATAACAAATAAAAGAAAATTTTTGATTAGTTGTGTTTCATCCAAAGCCACCTAGATAGGGTGGTATGACAATTTGAAATCAAAGTCACATGTGAAAAATAAAAATGTAAACCAAACAAAAGATTCAAAGAATCTTTCATTCTATACCCGGTCACACCCATGAACCAAACGGGCCCTAAGACGATGGATACTTGTATTAAGTATAAGAAACGTGATATAAATACAATATTATTAAGAAACTTTAAAACAAATCGATTCACATTATTATGAGGTATTAATGTGCAAAATCGCGAGTATATAATGCTGTTTTGTAAGAATAATTAACGTATTCTTAGATATTAAAAGTCCACATACGTAGAGACATAAATGGATTGGTCCACACCATTACATATTTATTGGAAAAGGACTCACGGGACTTGAACTTGATGAGGCAGAGATTGTCTAAAGTCACAACTTGATGTGCTTTTCTGGTTATGAGACATGATTTATATTACCAGTTTTTATTTATTTATTTTAGGCAAAAAACATAAAAGCGTACGAAGAAGACTTAATCAACAATAGTCATAAAAGAGGCTCACAAACATATTTTTTTAAGGCCAAAAACATAAAAGCGTACGAAGAAGACTTAATCAACAATAGTCGTAAAAGAGGCTGACAAACATCTTTAGATGAAATGTTAAGAAGTACAATTGGGTCTTTTAAATAGCATCTGGTGGTTTATTTTTTACTGCTATTGTTCTTGTTGTTTTTTGTTCTTTTAGCTGCTATATGTTGTTTATTTTTGTGATCTGTTAAAATGGAATGTGTTCATGGTGTTGGGTATGAAATTTTGTCAAAATTATGATGATTTTGAAAGAGTTGAAACTGAAGATGGTTCTGAAGTTGAAAATATTACTCAAATTAGCAAAATTGGATTTGAGTAGTCCTTTTCTTTTGCATCTTAATGATTCTAGCACTATGACTGTTGTGTCTATGAAATTAAAATGGAGTTATTCTGTGTGGTCTTGTGCTATGTTGCTACTTGCTAGCAATGGAAGGAAAAAACAAAACTGATTTTATTGATGGATCTTGTAGAAGGTCTAATACTGATGAAGTTTTTGGCAAACAGTAGGACATATGTAATACTGTTGTGTTAGGATGGATTTTAAATTCTATTTCTAAAGATTTGTATCTGGGTCAATTTCTTTTTTCAAAAAAGGCTTCAATTGTTGGGCAAGAACTTAAAGAAACTTATGATAAAGTTGATGGGTTTGTTACATTTAATCTGCATCATAACACAAAATTTTGTGCAATTGCCTAGATTTACATGTCATGTTGCATCTAAGTTTTCTAAGTATCATCAGCTGCTTAAATTGATGCAATTTTTAATGGGTCTGGAGATGTCTATATGCTAATAAGAAGTAATATTTTGACCATGGACCCATTACCTGATGTGAAGTCTGCTTATGCTTTAATTTATCGAGAGGATTCACATAGAGGTGTTGCTTCTATTGGGGACTTATCATAAATCACATTTGTATCTAAAATGATTGAAAATCAAAATGTTAAAGGATAAAACAGCTCAAATTTTTTTAATACCAGACCTAATACGACTGTCAACAAACCTGCTAATGTGCAAAATAATTTGAGAATAAATAATAATTTTCCTTTAGTTTGTGAGAATTGTGGTTATAATGGTCATACCATTGACAAATGTTTTAAACTCATTGGTTATCCTACTAATTTAAAAAAAAATTAAAAAAAATGGACAAAATACTAAAGGAAAAAATATTTCTAACAACAATTTTGTTAGTTCTAGTTCCTTCTTCCGCTTTTACAGATGAGCAGTTATCTACTCTTATTTCTCTTATCAAAGAAAATTATGTTAATGGAAAAGGTGTGCATGCCAATAGGGTAGGTGCTGTTTTTAACTCCAACAAAGTTTTTAATAAAAATTTTGCTCTAATAGTATAATGCACTCAAATCTTGTTACAAAAGGATTAATTACAGATTCTGGCCAATCAACACATGACATACTGATAACATCAAATAGTCCTGATATTTAAGTGTCAATTTCCCTCCTAATATGCTTATTATTTGCATTGATTAAAAGGATATATACTCTGATTTCTTTATATTTCGTTTCCAGGTTACAAATGAGCTGATGAGGCGAAAAGTGTTATGCTTTTAGGGGGTCATTTAAGCCCTAATTCGTATAAATGTGATCAAATATTGCCCTAAATCGTTCCTTTTGTCATTTTAGGTACTTTTGAGAGGAATTCTGGAAAACATGCATATTCGGACGTTTTTGGAGCATAAAAGTGAAGAAAACGACAAAGTCTCAAAAGATGAAGATTTACAACCTGACGGCGTCAGAAGTCACAAGGTGACGCCATCAGAAAGCCTTGACAAAAGAGTGGAAATCAATTTTCAAATGACGGGCCAGAGAAAATTTGGGATTTAACACCTGACGCCATCAGGTGTTAGGAAAAGTAGGCCGTCAGGAGTTATTTTAAAGAGTGACGGCCCAGAAGGTTTTATAAGGTGACGGCGTCAAAAGTGGATCTAGGCCAACCGAGAAAACTATTGGCGGCGAGCTGACGGCGTCAGCCCTTATAACCTGACGCCGTCAGAGTGTAAAATCTATATATAGTTTTCTAATTTTCATTCATTAGTGTGGAACTTTGTGGAGAACTTTTAGGGCAAACCCTAAAGACGAATTTTCTGTACTTTTTAGGGTTTCCAACCTTGGAACCCTCATGCTTAATTAAAGATAAGTCTTCACTTTAATTCAATCAATATGTCTATGTGTTGGTTGTCTATTTATCTTGATTGTCTTTTAATTAACATGTGTAGCTAAATTCTCTAGTGTTTGCTTAGATCTAATGAAACCTAACTATTAATTATTGGTTGATTGGTGTGTATTGTTGTTTGTTGGGATAATTGTTCCATCAATGTTAGGCTCAAGAAAACTGGCCAACCTCCTTTATGGTAACGTGCTTGAACGTCTTGGGAAACATGTAGCCAAGGCATACTAGGCTATTAAGGTAGTATTTAACGCATGAGCCACTGTTTACAACCCCTATGGTTGTGCCGTGCATGGCATAGGGCGAGATAAGAGCTCATAGAATTGGAGAGATATGTATGCCACTCCATGAGTTATTAGGAATACACCCTTCATCCACACAAGTAACATACATATCAATTAACCGGTAAAAGATAGTTAGGGAGTAATGAAATCTAAGTAAACACAATTTTCTCCATATTGTTTTCACAACCACAATAGTTTAGATATTTATTTTATTTTAATTTGCAAAAGTAGTAAACTTGGGTTAGTTGACTAACAACTAATTCCGCGCTTCCTCTAAAAACCGAGATTTTAATTGCTTTCATAAAAATATAAAAATACAAAAAGAATCTTCCTTCCACCTTTAGACCTATTAGAGTAGCTTTTCTATCCTAACGAACACTATTCCCTGTGAGAGAACGATCAATCCCCCGTACTTACCACTATCCTATACTACATCGGTCAGGTACACTGCCTGGTGGGGTTGTAAGCCTCTTGAGATCCCTCGAGAGATAAAACCTGTTGTAAGGTTACAAAACCACGCACCAAGTTTTTGGTGCTGCTGCCGGGGAATAGTTATTGTTTTGGTAGAATTTTTATTTTATTAGGTCTACTCACTAGATTCCTTTCTAGCGAGATTTTTATTTTATTTTCTAGGATTTTCTTTAGTCTATCTTTTTCTTTGTGCTTTTGTTCGTCATAACTTACCCATTAATTATTCCGTTGGCCATTATGGAAAACGTGNGAGAGATAAAACCTGTTGTAAGGTTACAAAACCACGCATCATGAGCATAAGAGCTAAAGAGACGCGGAAATTGGAAAGAACTTGCAAAAGATACATATTTTAGTATGTTGAAGAAAGCTACGGCGTAACTCACACTCTCCATTACGCCGTAGCTAGGAATTCAAATATGAAGACTAAAGTCAACGTGGACCACGGATTACGGCATAACTACAACCTTAAGTTACACCGTAACTATTCAAGACTTAGAAGAATTCCGAGTAATGAAGGCTACGCCGTAACCACATTATAAAGTTACGGTGTAGTAGAAGATCAATACGAGATCCAAGATTATAGCAAAGATTACGGCGTAACTACACTGAAGATTACGGCGTAATATGAAACCCTAAGGAGCTATGGCGTAACAAGTTCCTCAACTACGCCGTAGCCAATGCTATTGGATAAGATCATTCACGGTTACACTAGTTACAACGTAACCAGTTCATAGGGTTACGCTGTAGCTGTGTCGGGCCTATAAATACCAGCCCTCATTTCTGCATTTGACACATCTCATACACCACAAAAAGTCAGAGAACGAAGGGTGGTCTTTAGGAGGCCACCTACAGCAGCATACATAGCAATTCTAAAGGAGAAATCACGCTTATAAACACCATAAGTTTTAGTTTTCATTGTTTTAATTACATTTCCAAATTCATGTCTTCATTCACTATGTTAAACATTGATTTGGGTGTTTTTTATAACATGATCGGCTAAGCACCTTTGGTGCTAGCCTAGTTATGATTTCTATATTGTTGTGATTATGTTTTCGTACTATTCATAAATGCTTCTAGTGTGTGCATGCTTAGTTTATCATTAGATCCTCTAGTTGCGATAGTTTTGAAGAACCGGTTGTACTTGGTACGCTAGGTGAATCGACCAAAGGACTCTAGTGTAGTTAGGTTGCGAGGGAAATGGGAAAGCAGACCGTAAGTGCTAGTCATTGACCTTGTGTGCAAATCGACCAAAGGACCACCTTCCGGGTTGGATAAACTTAAGTAGTTAGATGTATGGTCTAAGATCCGAGAGGCCGGACCATACAAAGATAAGTCTAGAATGTAGTGGCACTTAATGACTCAAACTAGTCTACCATACGTTGGCTTACTTATAGAGGTAGCGCCTTTGGTTCCTGATAGGATTCTAGGGAGATAGGCTAGGGAAATCGATCAAAGGAACCTAGTGATATATGTCCGCCCCACTTGTTGCATTCAAATAGTTTTATAGAGACATAGTCATGGCAATATAGGATGACTAGCTAGGCTAGTACACTTTCTCCCTATTGCTCACAACTTTATTTACTTTCAGTTTTTATTTTATTTCTCTCTTTTAGTTTAATTAATCATTTCAATCTCAAATCCATTTTAAACGTGACACTAGACTTAAATAGGATCCACTTCACATAGCTCTTGGGACGACTTCGGTTTTACCATTTACTAGTCTACACGCGACCGGATACACTGTCCATTAGTGCATTAGGGTAGACCTTAGGTAATCGAGACTATTATAAATTTAAGACCTGGTCAGTAAAACATGCATCAAGTTTTTGGCGCCGCTTCCGGGGAGCTATAATAGGATTTTTATTTAACTTTTTAATTTTTGTTTTTGTTTTTCTCACATTCTGTTTAAGTTTCAGGAATCATGGCAGTTGTTGAAATTGATACGTTTACACTAGAAGAGTACCTTGCTATGACCAGAGCAAGGGCCGGGCCTCGTTAGGCCGGTTATTGGAGCAGATGTACAGTTCAAGATCAAGGCTCAGTTTATGAGAGAGCTGCGTGAAAAACTCTTTTTTGGGAACAAAACAGAAGACGCATACGAGCATGTTGAACACGTTTTGTACATTACTAGCCTCTTCAATATTCCAGGAGTCTCTCATGACGCTGTTATGCTTAGGGTGTTTCCTATGACGCTCACTGGAGCTGCTCGAAGATGGGTTGATAGGTTGCCTGGTGGAACCATCAACACGTGAAAACTCCTCAAAAAAGCTTTCATTGAATGTTATTGCCCTCCTTCTAGTATAATGACTTGCTCTACAGGTGCTCCACACATGACTTGAATAAGCAGCAGATGGTTAATATATTCTACAAGGGGATTAATATTGCAACAAGACAGATGCTAGATTCTCAGGGGCCGATCCCTGAAATGACACCTGTTCAAGCCTTTGACATCATTCAAAACATGACCGACCACTCTCAAAAGTGGCATGATGGAGGTAGAAGACTTCAATATTTTATTTCTTGAAATTTTGATTTGGGGCAAAAGTGTATAATAGTATATAATTTAATAAGAAAACCAATCGTGCATTGTGGGTTATCAACCTACCCTTAGTATCGAAATGGGCTCTTTAGTAACTTATCACTTTTATTTTGTGGGCTTAAGCACAAATAGAAAAGATAGAAAAAAATAAAACAGATATGGGCTTAGAAAAACCCGGATCGACTAGCGATCTTACGAGTTTACGTTCGATCCCACGATCTTACTCACGATCCTACCCCACATACGATCCTACACGATTTTAGCTAGTAAGCACGTAAGATCGTACGATCTTACGAGTTTCCTTGCTATCTCGACAACTTTCCATTTAAGCTTTAAATAAATACAGATGTGGTTTTCCCTGTTCAGGTTACCCGGGGAGGCCGAGCCTTTTGACTCAGATGTATGCGGCCTCACCGGGTTAATCCCGGGACTGTTTTCGACACTTCCATGACCACCCTTAAATTTACACACCTAGCGAGGTTCGAACCCTCGACCTCTTTAAGCTTTAAATAAATGTTGAAGTGAATTTATTAAACTCTCGTGAGGTTACATTTTGGAATAACCTATTGAACTAATTAGACTTCTAGTTCTTTTTATGCTTAGATGCTCAGGATTTACCTCCCATTGTCGGCCAGCACAGTGAATGAGTGAAACACCAAGACTTAGCATATACAAAAATAGCTGTTGTGTTCTAAAAGAGATTAATTGTATTTGTAAACTGTCTTAACAAAATAGGCACAGCAAAAAAACAAAAAAATTGTTGGATAAAGCTTTCAAATTACCTTAGACCACCCGTAATAACAAAGTTGAAGACGCGTGCATTGCCAATGTGGCACCCCGAAGATGCGTCGATCCTTATTAGCCTCACCCTCGCAAGACGCGTCTTAGGTGCATTTGGGGAGAACTCGGTCGTCTGAACGACCGAGTCGTGAGAGTTTTGGTTTTGTGTGTGTGTGAGATTTTGGTTTTGGTGGATATATTTGTGTTTAAGTGGGATATATTTGGATGATGAAGTTGGTTGTCTTATTACATTAAGTTGGCGGTGAAGTTGGTTGCAAAGAGAGAAAGCTGATGTGACGTTGAGTTGACGATGACCTAGTTGGTTGTGATGGTCTCTTATTACCCCAGCCTTATATGCAAAGGAAAAAACAGCTATATCGTGAACTGTCGATGTCCAAAAAGTCCATGTCTTTGCATTTATAGTTGCCGTATATCTAAAGAAACATGTTTACTCAATAGGAAGGCACTGTTGCAAGTAATTAGCAATGCACTCCAAAAATCCGTTAGTTAAAAGTAAATCTAACTTTAGCACCAAACTGTCAATTGACCCGTATTATGCATTTATGCTACTTGATCTTATATTTGAACAGGTTTTAACAGCATATAAGTATATGCAGATTAACTGTAGAATAGATAATTTGAAACTTAAAGATACATGAGCCTTTTATATTATGTTCGCTATGTTAAGAATGATAAATTATACAGTGAATCATAACATCCACCATGTGAAACCAGAATCACGTTGTAAATTATGTCGCATGGACGGACCTTAGTGGAGACCGGGGAAGCCACGGCCCTTCAAAAAAATTTGAGCTTTTACATATAGTACTCGGCCCTCCCAATAAATTCACCCAAGTTCTGTCTATTTCCATATGATTCCGTAGATCCAAATGTGAGTTAAACCATACAAAAAAGAGATAAGACACCACCACTGAAATTGAAATCATGTTGCTTATTGAAAAAACAACATTAATATTGTATGTAAATTGATACTCCCTCCGTCCCAAATTTATTGTCCAGTATTGACTTTTTTAGTCTTTTATCTTCAACTTTGACCTTAAATATTTTTGTGAGTGTTATATAATATTTGATGCAAAATATATAAATGGATTGGATTTTAAGTGTACTTTTCAATGGTATAATTTTTCACCAAGTATTATATAATAAAAAATATATATTTATGGTCAAAGTTGAACCAGTTTGACTTTGAAAATTCAAACTGGACAATAATTTTGGGACGGAGGGAGTAACTTATAATCAAGCTACATGCTACTCTGATTTACGAAAGCATTCAGGAAACCAAAGACCGTGGCAAGCGAAACAAATGGTCTAAACAGCCTTGGTACTTATAAAGGCTATCAATATTTGTTATCAATACTTATTGTATGTGATCGTATATAAGATCTAGTAGGCATGGTTAGCAAACGCTGAATACCAAGTTTATCGGGGAGAAAAAAACAATGACAGTATCATTGTTTTGATCTATGCATTTTCAGGACGACTTAAAAAAAAAAATAAGCAACACGAATCAAGATCCACAGTTTCAGAAGGGAGATAACATTATCATCAAAAAAGTCTACTGAAATAACATAACACAAAATGTCATCAGTCAAATAGAATTAAGTCAATACTTTACATCATACATTAACTACTCCTAATAACTCAAAATTGTAACCTACTTCACCTGCAAACATATGCTAAGATTTAAATCCTAATACTAATTACCTCAATTGGGTTCTTTCATCTTTTGTACACAACACATATCCTTATGACTCAAAATTTTCAAACAAATAAGGTCCTCTTACCATCTTCTGGATGCTTACTTATAAGCTTTCTGCCTCATCTCTATCACTTTCCTGTGAGAATTCGAGTGCAGAGCTGGAACAAAAGTTGGACTTGCAGCCGGACGGTACTCCGGGTAAAGCCGACCCGACCGGTACCGGACTCCACAAGCATTGCAAAGTGTTTTAGGGCCAGTTGGGCCCTCCCTCCATTGTGGGGTTTTGGTTATCTCACAGTGGGCACATTTCTTGACCCCCACGCCATCTGATATTTCTTCTGAACTCTTTGTTTCCATGATAAACGGACGCTGAGTTGGTTTCTTTCTCTTTTTGTCCTTGTTAGGAAACATTGTAATGGGTGATAGCAACCAGGGGTTAGTGGTGGGTCGTAAACGTTTGCTTCGAGTTCTTACCGGAATTGAGATCTCGATCCCAAAGGAGACACCTTTACTACTATTTGAGCTGGAGCTGCGACTTTCGAGGACTGAGTTTGGGCTTGCTTGTGAAGGATAGAGTTTCTTGTCTTCAACAAACATTGGCTCCTGTTTTAGTTGAGGAACCCTGACACTTTGATAGTGTTTGGGGGTTTCTTCATAATAATGTTGCGAATATTTAAGTTGAGAGGTTATGTTATTCTGCATAAGGAAAACGATCAAAATTATAATCGAGAATGTGATGGAATTCAGGTAGAAAAAGGTTGCTGTAAGAACTACAGGGATGACATAACACTGTCAAGGGTTAGAGCGATTGGATGTATAATTTGGTAACATATCTGAAAATGCTTATGGTGAATACAAAACATTAGTTTGTTATAATCAGTTACAAACAATCAAACCCTTCAGGGAAAACAGAATTTTTGTGCGATAGGCTTAATTCGGCTGTTTGACCAAACTAAGTATATCCGAGGCTGCTAAGACATACCCGTAAGCCTATATGGTTTTCATACACAGCCTTACTCCAAAACAAAGATGTTGGTCATTAGATGTAAACGACCTTCTCTTTTTGCAAAGATAAACCAAAACAGTTTTTAAAACAATATTTAACCTTTTAATCACATACTGAGACCATTAACACAAGTTAAAAATCATATACTTGTTATCAATCAATAAGCACCGAAGGAACTACAAATAATATAAATAAATAAAATTAATTTTAACCTAACCATCCCCACCACATGTCACAAAATAAATAACAAAACACGAGAAGTACTCCCCACCTAACACGTATATTCAATCCTTGCACAAAATTGAAGCATTTATTCCCCACCTAATAACTATCCCTTTTTAATATGTTTCTAACCATGTTTGATTTTAGCTGGAAGAAATGGAGCCTGAAGATAATGTCGGTCATATGGCCTTAGATATTGAAAAAGATGCTTTAAAGCTAGCAAAGAGCCAACAACGTGACTCATATGACTTTTTCGAGAAAAAGGGTGAGTAGTCTAAATTTAGTCGGTTTCACTTCTCAGAGGTTTCAACTTTTTTGTGGTCTAGCCCATATATTTTATTTTTCCCTACAACACAAGAAGATGGCGGTGGGGGCGGCGGTGGTGGTAGGTGACCAAATTTGATATAAACTTAAAGTTTTAGTATTTAAGTTATGTAATGTTTTTATTTTTTAGTATACTCCTTTGGTTACTACAATAACACAATGTCATCTTGTTATGGCATCTATGGGAAGACATTGAGGTTTGCAAAATAAAGGACAAAAGACAGTATACTTACGAGCACAGGATACTCAAAAGGCAAATCCGTAGATGAGCCAAAATTATTTCCAACGCCAATTTGGGAACCGAGGACCTCAGAAGGTATAGGACCAAGTTTAGCCGCCCAATCTTCGGCTAATCCATCACCCTCCAAACTCTCCATTGGGAAATCAAACAAATTGAGTATATCAATATCGCCAAAACAATCCTCATCATACACACGATGATTATAATCAACCGTCACACCAGGTTCAGTCTTGCACATTCTCATATCCTGCATTAAACCAAAAAAGAAAAGTCAACATTTTATTTATCAAAAACACAATGTGGCGCTTATAATACACAAAATATCATACAACTTTAAAATAATTTCCATTTTTCGCAATGTACTCTATAATCGGTATTAACACGTGCATACCGATACGAAACAATTCAAACTTTGATAATTTTTCATAACTTCGTGCAAGGCACAATCGAAGAAACAATCAAATAATAACTACCTTCATCAAAATGGCTCTTCTTTTATTTTATTAAAAAGTCAACTTAGCAATCTTCAACTATAAGATTTAACAAAAACATTATTTTATTTTATGCAAATCAGAGTACTCATATACAGTTATACTTAATTTAATTAATGCTATTTAATACTGAAATTAAGTTATGATATTTCTAAGCATTGAAGCATGATATTTTTCTAAATTTATTATTATACGTTACATATTTGACTTAATTAAGTAATTAACACTCAACAATTAATTAACCAAAATCTAATTATTTATTACCACGCGTGAAATATTAAACCCAAATATATTACTATTAAAACATATATGTACCCAACTCTTTATATAGTTTTTTTAATTTTAATTAATTTTGATACAGAGATTTTTTCATTTTTAGAAAATAAATAATATCCAAATTAAATAATATATTTACCTTAAAAATCATGATATTTTCATATACATACACGTTTGTTTGAAAGTAATATTTAAATAATTAATTACAATTTAAACCAGTAACTTTCGCAAATTAACGTTACTATACACCGACGTTTTACGCGAATAAAAATCTAGTTACTATAAATGTATTCATTTATATAATAATGAAAATATAAAAATAAAAATAAATAAATAACAAAAAAGAAACATAAAATGTATGGTTTCTGACTTTATGCAAACAGTACATTTTTTCCACTTATAAAAACCCAAAACGACGCCGTTTCATCAAAACTTACCCTAAATAAAACATAGCGCCGAAAAACAATTAAACACAAAAAACGACGTCGTATCACCAAAACTTACCTTAAAAAAACATAAATAAACAAAAATGACGTCACTCACCTGTGATTCCATAGCAAATCCTCTAACCATGACACAAATTCAAATTAAAACAACGTTGATGTTTTGATTACTGTGTGTGTGTGTTTTTAGTGTGTGTAAATTGGAAGGTGTGATAGTAGTCTTTTAGGGCAAATAGGAATGAAATAATAATAATAATAAGTGGGGTGAGGGTGTATGGTAAGATGCGGTGGAGGTGAGTGTAGGTGATTATTGAAATAGAAAAAAAGAAAAGAAAAAAAAAGAGTAAATGTGAAGGCATGGATTTTAATTGGTGGGGCCCAGTAATCACATGCAACGCCCCCCACTTCATGGATCGGGTCCCGTTTTGCTTGGTATTCACCGACACCTCACATTTGCTCCAATTATTAATGCACCTTATAGTATGTGATTTCTTTCTTTTTTTAAAATGGGAATATATTTTTAGAGCATGTAGAGATTTGATTTGGTTTAGTGATATTTAATTAGTGAGGATTTGTTGTTTGGAGTAAGATGTGAGCATGTTATTGTTTAGTGTTGCTAGTTGAAGGTTAAGTTGTCCCAATTGGAGTCTTTTAGCAGGATAATATTAATTAAATCTGACAATTATTTATATTGCATTTAAAGGGTTTGTGTACTGTTATGTGTTATAAAGAATAAGGCGTATTACTACGGTTAGCGCTATATTCTTACCATGATATCGCCCTCCTCCCTGAGAAGTACCCTTATTTCTCTGTTGTTTTTGTTTAGACTGAAACTTACATAATGTGTAACGTTTTGCATAATGTAATAACGTTTTACATAATGTATTGTACGTAGCCTTTAATGTTTACTGTGAGAAATATTTTAAAACATGCAGTTTTGATTCGATTTGATTTGATTTGATTTGAAATGAGATTAGGTGGTATTAGTGATATTTAATTTAGAATTAATGCTTTGGAGTGAAATAGGAGTATGTTTCGTGTTGCTTATTATGGGTTAAGTGTCTAATTGTGTCAGATTTTTGTTATAAGATTAAAGAGACATCTCTACTATATATAAAGAGAAAACACAAGCTTGCTCGACTATTTATTTGCTTGCCATGTCATTTTGCTTGAGACACATGTAAGTGGCAAGCAAAATACTTCGTTTGCCATCCATTTTGCTCTCCATGACATTTTATGAAATAAGCCATAAGCAAAATACTTTGCCTGCCATCAATTTTGCTCTCCATGCCATTTTACGAAATAAAAAGTGGAAAACAAGTAGGGAGCAAACGAGGTTGAAGAGCAAGTGTATTTGCTCGAGACACGTGTAAGTGACAAGTAAAATACTTTGATTGCCATCCATTTTGCTCTCCATGCCATATTATGAAATGCCATATGCAAAATACTTTGCTTGCCATTTATTTCTCTCCATGCCATTTTACGAAATAAGAAGTGACAAGCAAGTAGCGAGCAAATGAGGTTGGAAAGCAAGTGTATTTGCTTGTAAAAAAATAATGTTGATATTGGTTATTTAATTTGGCGAGAGTAAATATTGATATAAATTTAATGTAAAATTATTAATTTGCGTCTTCTTCCTTTTTCTTTCAGTATTATACTTTATATCCATATACTTTACTTCGAAGACCACTTATAAGTTAAAAGTTTGACTCAACAAAGAATATTATACATTTCATACACGAAAAACTTAACCATAATTTCGCAATTATAATTATCTGTTGTTTTGAATTTCCGACACTATACACAAATACGCGGCTAGTGTTATGTAAGAGGGCCTTAGGGTGAAACATATGTGATATAAATGTTACTCGAGGAAGGGAGGGTTAGAGTGTTGAATTGTGCGTTTTTGTGATATTTATTTTACTTTTTCTTAAAGCAACCTTAAGGTTTTGGTTTGGTGTTAGAGTTATAACATTAATAAATGGTTAGACAATAATTTCGTAAGTGAACATGCATATTTTTTAATTTAGTAAACGCTTTTATGGCTTTAAATGATAGAGTAATATTCTATGTCCTAGCTTAATATTAAGATCTGAAATGTACAAGTGAGTGTGAAATGTTGGAATAAAACATGTGTAGGTGGATTATCATACCTCTCTTATTAAAAATCGAATAAATGACACTAATAGTGGTAGTTCGACACATTAATTGACTTATAGTTAAGATTTTGATTATATAGTAGCTCTAACATGCTAAACGAGTGGAATTTAAATTTCATCTATCATAGAATGAATTCAAATGAATGGTATTAGGTAAACAGTCGTCCAAAGTGTTATCAAGTACATAAGACTTTATAGATCACATCAAGCAAAAAGAAAATAAAAACTATTGAAACATCATAAAAATTGTAACATCAAAGTTAGTGTAGTTACTTATAACACTATTTATACATAAACTCATAAAACGCATAGTGTTTGTATACCATTACAACCCAAATAACTTGTTTTGCTTGTTATCCTTCCACTTTTAAATAATCAGAACAAACAGAGTATTAAATGCTTAAGACTATGTCTAGTTTGTAGTTGTAATATCATCATCAATAAACAAACCATTTGATTGGCAATCTATCTTACAAAGAACATGTGTTAGGAAAGTGTCAGGGTGCATGTAACATGTTCTTTCGATAAATTCCAACATCAAGCACTTACCCCAACTTCCAATCTATCTTGGATCCATACAAAATATATGAAAGATATATTCCAAATATTTTAATATCATGAACCAAACCATAAGACTAGCCGTATTTGTCGCGGAGGCTCGAACTATGAGTAGAGGTTGTTGACCATGTGTGGTTCGTCATTACACATCAGATGGACCATCACGTGCGGTGGTGACCATCAATTGGATAGTGTTGCAAGTTCGTTATCGGATATAAGTAAATCGTAACAAGTGTGGTCACTATTACGGAATAAATATGATAAGAATGAAGAATGATATGACGTTGAAGTAAGTGTAGATTGAATCTGTGAATCACTGCACCCAAGGACGGAATCAGGATACAAAATGACCAAGGTTTCTTCAAAATAAATTAAACAAGACTATAAACATAATTTTTAAAGAACGAATGCATTTAAGAAAAATCAAAGTTTTTAACAAATTTAACACTACGTCACAAAAATTCATGGGTATTCCGAGACCTCATGACTCACCGTGGTTCCGTCAATCTTGACATTATGGTTCCAAAAATGAAAATAAGAAAGAAAGATATGAACAATAGCGCAAAAGTTAAACATGTTTTTCAAGTCCTAATCCTACAAACATAGTCAAACTAAGTACTCCGTATAAGTTATATTTGTTCAAAAAAATCAAAAAGTATAAGTTATGGTTTAATGACTATTTATATCTTAACTTTTGATTTTCTTCTTTTTGCATTTACATAAAGGCAAATGAAAAAGAGTAAGAATATAAACAAGAACAAGCAAAGAATTTCCCATGCTGAACCCATGTACTCGTAGCTTTTATTATGCATTATCTTCCACCTATCCTGAAAATTTCACATTTCACAAGTCAATACAAATGATTATACCAAGACCAAGGTACAACTTTGACTGCACAATGTACAGCTTTGACTGGACAATGTACAACTTTGACTGCACATGCAAGTCATTCTGATACCTTAAAAATCACATATTGACAGTATTTTAACAGAAGTCAAATGTTAGGAAAGATGAAACTTACAGGCAAGGTAGAATTTGGCGGCTTCTGGTCCATAACTTGATGTTGTCTTCCAAATATTTTCTGAGCATGCTTATAGAGTTCAACGTCTAGACCGTTCATTAACGCGATTTGATTGAGAACAGGCTCAGAAACAAGAAGTCGTGCCTGAATTAAACAAAAAACAACATAAGTTGTACTTGTATCACATTTATATACCAATGTTTCCATTTATTTGAAAAGCTCCAATTTAATACAAATCGAAACTAAACTTGCGAGTATACCTCTTTTGTGAAGTTTGTTGGATAGATTCTTTTCATTGAATTAACACGCCGTTTTGACTGGGTCGATCTTAACTTGGTAACACAAGTCTCATAAGTTTTCATGAGTTTTCCCACAGTCATCTAACGAGAAGATAATATTCTTTTAGTCAATTTATATATCACATTAGAGTGTTAAAAAAATCGAAAATAATTAAGGGGATACATTTTCACTTTGTGCTTCACCCGGCCATGTGTTGTTACCCTGATTACCAGAAAACGGACCCTGTTCTGCAACAGAAGATATTATCAGAAACTATAACCTACATTCCTACAGTCGATGGAATTTGTGATTAGCAATGAAGAATATCTATATAGAATGATAAAAAATTGTTGGAATGTACCTGATTCAGTGGCTGCATTGGATGCCCCTAATTGTGAAATAACTTGTGCACCAACTAAGTTTGCAAACATGGTGGCAGATTCTCTGTGGTCTTCAGTAAGTCCAACATATAGCATCTCATCCAATCTTTTCTGCATGAAACCATCAAGGTAAGGTAAATAGTCAATGACTCATAAGAACTAACGAACTATGGGAGTATGGGTGCAGATGAGACAAGCTAATTCAAATAGTTAGCGACTTAGTATGGCTCATGCTCGAAAGCTAGGTGAGCCTACATGAGTAAAATTTCTAGAGTTAGTTACTCGTGATTTCATTTAAAAGCCTTGTATTCTAATTCTATAACCCAATGCTCGAACTTACGAGTCCAGATGCGGCCAATAGAAAATGAACCTATACGAGCCGAGTGAGCCTTAAGCTTCAGGCAGGCAGAGTTTGAGCTTTTCAGGCTTGCCTCTGGTCATATAAAATATGCCCTTAAAGGCCTTAACGTGAATAAAAGACTGACAGAGATCCATGAGTTCTTTCAAGACCTTCAATTTACCTTTGCAACTTCAAGCACATATTTGCCAAGAGTCTGATGGGTCATTACACAGTGGCGCACTTCATGCATCTCCCATATATTAGAATTGTTTGTCAAACCTGCAACCTATTAGCAACAACACGAACACTTTTGTATCAACACATCACCAAATCTAACTTCTTTGATTGATCACTAAAACTATCGTATCAATTTGAGAAAGAGTCCATTTATACATCAAACTATACCTGGAAAGTGGCACCATTGTGAATGATGTCGAGAGCTACAGGGTGATTAATAAATTCATGTAATGGCATAACGATTTCCTTCATATTATACGAGTCATTCCCATAAGCATTAGGTGGACCGTTTCTTTTTCTAGCATCTCTCTGTTCATTGTAAAAAATAAAAATAAAATAAATAAATAAATAAAAATAATAAGATCCATCAGTAATCATTAATGATAACAAAACGATTAAAGCAACCCCATAGTACGTGAAGAAACAAACATACCCGCGCGAATAGGTCCTCCATCATCCAAGGAACTAAATACTTCCATGGCCAAATATCGAGTGTGCTTATAACACCCTTCTTTAAACGCACAGTTTTGGACGTTTTTGTGGCTGATGTCAAGTTAGAATGCACCAAAAACCTAGCTGCTACCTCTACTGAAAATTCGTAAGCACTAAAAACACGGTCAATGGGGTTCCTAAGTATCGTTACCACCGAAGTTCTCTCTCTAGCCAGTTTAGACATTATGCTATAGTCATCATGAGTTGCCAATAACCTACAATTACGTTTGCTGCACAAAAACATGACCTAAAGGATTTAGAAACAAGAAGAATCAAAAAACAAGTAAGAGCTTTTAATGATTACAAAACATACCGAGGATCAAACCGCAGCTTATCATAAGAACGTGGGCATTCTAGAGAGCTAGAGTACAATTTCTTTAAAAAGCTGCAAAAATATGGTATGAACAACGAAGACTAACTGTCAATATATTACTTAAATTAGTGGGGCATATCAGTCTAAGCTACGGAAAGGTATATTAGTTACCAATAGAAATACGTCCGGCCTCCTGTTCTTGGTACATGAAGGAAAAACAACATATCCTTCAGAATATGCCCATCCTTTGTATCGGAGTGAAGAGACGAAGACGCCCATTTCTTTACAGTATTCTCACAATGCTCAAAATCATAAGCACTAGACGATGGATAAACTGCGAGCCAGTGTAACAATAATCATCAAGACAACCAGATGTGCATTTTGGACTAAAAATGCGAGAACTTTTCAATCCCCAAAATAATCATCCGGACAACCACAAGTATCCCATTCTACCCTTACTTAGGCAGTGTTTGGGATTGCAATTTGAAGTGGATCATCTTAGGGTGCGTTTAGCTTGAGGAAAACACTCCTTTATCCATAAAATTTTGTAAACACGGAATATGGAAATCGCAATAAAACTGGAATTATCCAAAAAGTTCTTCACAAAACTGAAAATTTCTGTTTCCCACATATCAAAGAAAGTTACAAAACACATATCTGATATTTTCCTTATTTCCTTTGCTTCCCAAAACCTTTGATTCCTTTCTTTAAAATAGAAACTACAATATACAAAATCCCCTTAACGCGCTTTCAAAATTTTCACCTCTTTTGTGGAGATACAAAATCCCCTCCAAATGCCTCCTACAAAATTAGAGATAGAAAAGTGGGAAAATTTTTCCTCCAACTAAATGCACCCTTACTATCGTGTTTGCAAAACGTACATAATTAGAAAAAAAGTGTTTGGAAAAAAGTGATTATCAGCATTCTCTTGAAGATAAACACAGTTTTGTAAAAGCATTATCAGTTTTGCAAATGCAATTCTAAACACACCCAAACACATAAGTGCATCTAATTACCCAACCTTTTGTGACTCTAATACTTACTCATTCCTAAAGTGTGCATCATTTGTATAGTGGATACTTAGGGGGTGTTTGGATTAGCTTATGTAACCAGCTTATGGGCATATTTGATCTTGAAAACGCAGATAAGCTCGTTTTCTAGAGCTCATGAACTTATCAACTTGGGGATTACTGACTCAAACAAGCCAAAAGCTGAAGTTGATAAGCTCACAAGCTCGAAGGGGGTGTTGTCTTTGGCTTATTCGATGGGCTTATATGCTTATTGAAATATGCATGAGCTCATTTTAATGGCTTATGAGCTTATCAATTTGAAGTCATAGCTTATATAAGTTCATAAGCTGAAGTGGATAAGCTTATATAAGCCCATAATCCGGCAAATAAACTAATCAAAACATCACCTTATTTTGGGACATATTTCAGCAAAACATTAAACACAACAATCAGCAATATTCACAGAACTAATATACTAGTAATTCTAACAAGAAATATACATACCATTTGTAACAAGAAGCACCAGCAACAAAGCTAAACTCACAGCATGATCCATTCACTGAATCCCCAATAGCTTATAACTTCAATCCAACAAATAAAAAAAACATATTTCAGTATATAACAAATACAGTAGCAATTACTACTTTAATAATCACATAAGTCAACTACATTAAAAAAAAAAAAAAAAAAAAAAAAAAAAAAAAAAAAAAAAAAAAAAAAAAAAAAAAAAAAAAAAACATATAAATAGAAGAAAAAACAAAACATGGGTTTGAGTAATAAGTGTGTGATTACCATAAAGCTATTGGAGATAATCGATTAAAGTTTGGTTAACAACGGATCTTAAAAGTAATTAAACACCTCCTAGTAACTAAAATGTTTTTTGTTTAGGACGTGTGAACTAAATTTTATTGGAAGGTTAGTGAGTGGACGGACATGTTGGATGTCTTTTTAAGACTTTTACATTTACATACTACTCTACAACTTGTTCTTGTTACGACTATGTATGGGCTGTTTCCTATTGCTTATTTCAATGCTTATATTCCTTACTTACTTCTTATATTTTCTTATCCACAGTTAGTGGTGTTAATCGGGGTCGGGTTGGCCGGGTTCGGGTTAATTCAGGTCGGGTTAAGGCTAAAATAATATACCCGACCCGACCTTATTTGGATTCGGTTTAGTCAGGTTCGGGTCGGGTTCACTCGTGGTCGGGCCCACTTGGGTTCGAATCAACCCGAATATGAGTAAGATGATAATAAAATTGCTTCTTTGTACTTTTTAAATAAATAATTTATAAAAATATATTATAAAGAAAAAAAACCATCAATCAGGTCGACTCGAACGCAAGTTAGCTAAACATTTTCAACCCGATACCTTACCCTATTTATTTGGGTTACTCGGGTTGACCCGAATAAAATTATTGACCCGAATAACCCGACCCGAATATACTTAATCGGTTTCGGGTCGGGTAGGCTTTTTGACGCTCCTCTCTACAGTACTATGCTATTTTGACATGTCTAAATTCAGTCATAGAAGTGGCTGGACATATTCACCATAACGATTTTCTTGGATCGTTGGTGGTGTACTGGACTTCATTGAGTTATATCCTTTGATCGTTGGTGGTTCACTTGCTGCTGTTGAGTTTTATTATTCGAAACCCTTTATAAAGGTGCAATTATCAGCGTGCAAGTTCTTTGGTGAAGTCTCTTTTGTGCCTTAACGTTCTAAATTACTTTTTGATTTAACCTTTAATTAGGGTTTGTTTGACAAGAGATTGGAGCTGTTTGTGTCTAGTTCGTTGTGGGTTTTTGGCTATTATCTGTTGAGGGTTTAGGAGAGATGGAAAAAGGTTTTCTCAACAACTCGAATAGGGATTCCATGAGTATTGATTGCAATTCGGTGTTGAGTGATTTGGCTAAAAGGGTTAAAAGTAGTAATGGTAAAATATTGGGAAAAGATGGTAAACCTATGAAGCCGTTTCGTAGTGTAAAGAACAATGCAACATCTTCGTGTCCTACTATAGATGGTACGGATGGTTTGGCTAAAGAATTTGATGATGGTGCTGCTGTTGTGAATGAGCAAACGAAGGATCAATCTGAGGTAGGATGTTCGCAAATTGCCTCAGAAGCTAATCATAGTAACCATGGTGCTGTTGATACCACGAGTAATGAATGTAATACCCATGGAGCTGCTGTGGGTTCAATAGTTTTGGGTAAAGTCACGCCTGCTGCTGTTGTAACAAACGAGGTTGGTGTTGATTTATCCTTGGCTGATGTGGTTATTCCGCAGGAAGAAGTGGAAGCGATTAGTAACAGATTTGATAACTCACTCTATGGTTATTTTGTTGGACAAAGACCCGCGTTTCC
>LBNU01037668.1:411761-463293 GCA_014162995.1 Artemisia annua
GTGCCCTGAACCCTTTTTCTTGAGGGTAAATGCCAAGGTTTGTTGAGTATGTTCCCTAGTGCTCCTCTCACCGCTTTGGTTAACTAGGAGGGGGATCCGTCCTATTCCTGTTGGGACTGTGGAGGCGATTAGTCTCCAAGGTTTGGTGCTTCTATATTGGCCATTCTTGGATGGTTATTTTTTGATGTTTTGATGAGAACGATAAAGTGTACGGTTTAAGGGGTCATTTAAGCCTTAATTGAGTAAAATTGATCAATAATGCCTAATCGTATCCTTCTTTGTCATTTTAGTGTTCTTTTGACGAGGATCTGTGAAAACATTGCAACCATATTTGATTCGCCTTTTGGACATAAAGTGAAGAAAACAAAATTCAAAAATATGCGGAAACAGTACCTGACGGTAAGGCCCCTTGGATTCGTGCCAGGATGCATGAATGCTAAAAACACTCTCATCTTGGTCATCTGAACTGCAAAAACAGGATAACACTCAAAAACGCATCAAAAACGCAGAAAATAACCAGGATCCGTGTTTATATGTCTCCGATCAAAATTTAAAAAACAAATAAAAAGCATAGTTTCAGAATTTCAGTTATCCACCAAGAGCACAATATCCCTGAATAAAAATATGGAGTTTTTCACAAGTGAAATATTTTTAAATTGTCAAAATGCTTGAAGAATTTGGCAATGCAGAAAAAAGTTGATTGAAAAAATAAAAATGTTTGGTATTTAAGGACAAAATGCTAAATTTGCCTTGTGTTAAGTTTTAAATGTCCTTAAGAATTGGAAAAATCACATCAGTCTCACATGTTTCCTAAAATTGCAAAATTTTGTTATTAAAGCCAACACGGGCCTTTTAAATCAAACAAAACAAGAAAAAACCACTAACATCTATTGCAATATCTCACACCAATTTCTACAAACCATAAAACGTTTTTAAATCAGTCAAACCCGTTGACTATCCTAACTCCACAATAACAGATATTCCTCCTCTCAACTCACCGACATCACCCAAATCATAATATTCTCACACTCACATTCATTTATTACACTACATAACCTGCCCAAAACATTTCGAAAGACGGAGATGCCAGGATCAAATTAAAGTCATCCACTGGGGCTCAGATAGAGTGGGAAAGCACTGAGACCCAAGAGCTATTTAGTCAAGAAGAGAAAGATGAAGGAGAGTAGTGTAGAGTATTTTAGCGCATTATTAAATCTTCTCATGTAATTCCATTCTTTAGTTTAAATTTAGCTTAAAATGTAATTTCAAAGTTCTTAGTGATGTACTTGTTTCAGTTATCAATTTCAGTTTTTAAGTTCCAACTCCAATTATGCACTTTTCTCACTTGAAATCTCATGTTAAATTTTTATGTTGTTAAAAATTGTTATTCTCAGTGTTTCTTTACAGCTCCTAGTGGCCTCACTTGGTGAGTTTTCTTAAGTTCTAAAAGCTTAAATTCAGTTAGGTTTATAATTCAAAAAATTCTCAAAAATACTTGGAAAAAAAACTAACAAAAATCAGTTACCAAGAAGATGAAGAAGGATCATGGTTAATGGATGGAAAAAGGGTATTAGTGCTTCATGGGAAGCTTAGGTGTGTAATTTCGGTTCCTTGTTCATTTGTTCTGGTGGAAGCATTGTGTAAGTTTATTTCACTTTTTTTGAATACTAACTGTAGCAATCTTAATGCTTAGATCTGTTGTTGGTAGTGTTCTCATGTGCTGTAGTAATCTCAGTCTGAGTTGGTTGTCCCTAAGTTATTCTTGTTTGTAGGTTTTAATCTCATATATACTTAATTGTTGATTCCATTCTCCTTAGTGCATCAGTAGTGTAACTTCCATATTAAGTGCTTATTATTGCTTCCATTTAGCTGTAATTAATCTAGTTTAGTTAATTTAATCATTCTGCATAAGTATTATAAGTTAAAACACTGAGTTCCTTAGAAAAATCAAAAGCAGTCACTTATAAAGGGGTGTTTGGATCAGTAGGGTGAAAGGTGTTTAAGATTGTTTTTGTTGTTACATTTGGCTCATGCAAGTCACATTAGGTTCATTTAGCACATTCAAAGCATAAAAACATTTGGTCTTTTGGACAAGAGTCAAAATCATGTGCAACTCTTATCTATAAACTCACTGCTAGGATTTTTAGTTGCATATTCTTAGATTTAGTTGCATAAGAGTCATAAGTAGCTTAGATTAGCTTCATTTCACCTTATAACAACTTAATCAGTTGTCTAGGCTCAGTAGAAATCCATAAAAGTCAACAAAAGTTCATTTTCTAAAAAAGTCAAAATTCCAGTTAAGTAAATTTTTGAATAAAATAGATAATTTTCTTACAGCTTTAATATTGAGTTTCTAGATTTATGCTTTTAGGTTTATAATATTTTGCTGCTTATCTTCTTTATAGTATTTTTAGTTATTTTTATTCAGCTTATTATACTGCTTATTTCATGTTCTCTTTTAGCCCCATTTGCAAAAAAACTCCCCTATGTCACAGGGTGAGCTATCTTTCATAAGCTCATAAAGGGTTCATTAGTGAAGCTCACTGTGAGCTTGTTGTTGTTTTAAGAAGCCACTCTGGCCAGCTCACTATGCATAAGCTCACATTTTACTCTTGTGCTTATTTAAGTGCTTTTTCTTGGTCTTCAATTAACCATCAACCACTCAGCTACACTGAGTAATCAGTGTAGCCAAGCACTTTGATAAGCTCTTGTAGAGCTCATCAGTGGGTCCCACTAAGGTTACTTGGGATTTTTGGAAAGCCCACCAACCAAGCTTGTAGGTTCCAGCCTTAAGTTGGCTTCTAGCTTATTGGTTAAGCTTCTAGAGACCTGCAAGTTAACCCTTGGTCTATTTGTATTTCAGTGGTGTTGGGACTTGCTTATATTGGTATTGATCTTGTTCATTGTTATTTTTCTTGTTGTCTCAGCTTATCTTAGTCTCTTTCATTTGTTATTTACTTATTTTTACTTTAGTGTTTAGATTGTAGCTTGTTGCATAAGCTTCTTAACTTGAAAATTCCAAGTTAAGCTTAAATAAGCTTAACTGTTGGGATCAAAAGCTCCAAATGAGCTTATTTCTAAAATTTGAAAAAGTTGTTTTTGTAAAAAGCTTTTATTTTTGGTTGATGATTGGGGCTTTGTTATGCAAAATAAACTAAAAACTTTAAAAAGTCTAAAAATATGTAAAACTTATTTTAGAACTCAAAATAAATTTATTATGCTAATTATATAATTACTATTAATTAATTACTAATTATTTATTAATTATCTAATTAATTAACTAAAATTACAAAAGCTATTATATGAACAGTGAAAATTGCAAATTTAATTTTTACAGATTCTAATAAACTTATAAAACTTAGAAAAATTATAAAAAGTTATCCTAGATAATTATTTAATATAAAAAACTATTTAATATATTTATTTTAACTAAACCTATTTAACTGTTTTTTATTTTTTATAAATATTAAATGACCACAGAAAAATCTAAAACTTTTTCTAAATTTACTCTAAGGTTACAGGAACTTAAGAAAAATATAAAAAAGTTAGGTTGTTCACAAAAATAAGCAAATGACTTAAGCTAATAAGACCTAATAAGCACTTTTTTTTTTTTATTTTTTTTTTTTTTTGTGATTTTTCTTTTACAAAACTATTAAAATACTGTAATTATGAAAGTTTAATGAAGACAAAAACTTAAGAACTCAAAAATAAGCTGAAATGAGCTTATGAGCTTTCACAGTGAGCTTTTGGGCTCACAGTGGATGATATAAGCTCAAGTAAGCTTGGAACAAGCTTAATACTAAAAACTAAAAGTGAAATAATATTAAAACAAGTGAGATAGACTGAAAATGAGAAAATGGAACAATGGAATTCACTGAGAAGCTTGAAATAAGCTAATAAGCTATTCCACTTAACACTAACAACCAAACACTCCTTGCAGTCAAATGTTGGCTTAATTTAAGCTTATAGAATAAGCTCAAAAAGCCAAAATATGAACTGAAGTAGCAAGTAGGGTTGGTAGGCTTTCCAAAAAGCTAAAGCTTACCTTGTGGGGTCCACTGGTTAACTTTTTAAGAGCTTATGAAGTTGGATTGATTTCACTGAATTGCTTAGTGGTTTGCAAAATGGGACAAGGTTAAAGCTAGTTGCAACCCTATTAAATAAGCTAGAAATAGGAAAATAAGCACTGAAATAAGAAGTTGTGTTGCTTGGCTTCTCAAAGAACCAAAAATCACAAGCTAAGCTCAAGAAATGAACTTTTGATTAGCTTGTGAAAATGACCACTTACACTGACTACTCAGTGAAATGGAATGATATTTGCAGACATATTAAGCAAAGATTAAGCACTTAGAATAAGCATTTATGGCAAATAAGCACTCAAATCATGTAGTCAGCCACAAGAGATTCACAGAAAACCAAATTGCACAAAGTAACAAGCTCTAATGAAGCTTGTGCAAGCTTATGAAAATGAATACCACAACTGTGCACAGGGCACTTTTTCAGAAAAGTAGTAACAAAAAGCCTTAGAAAAAGCAGTGTAATAAGCAAACTAAAAATTATGAAAAATACTATTAAACAGACAAGCAACAAGACTACAATAACCCAAAAGCTCTTAAACCAAATCTCAAAGTCCAATCCACAGGCTAAATCCAAAGTTTATTCAAAAATAAATTTTGTGAACTTTTGACTTTGTATGAAAACTTAGAAAGTTGACTTATGTGAACTTTGATCTTGATTTAATCACTGAGTAAGTTATTTTAGGCTATAATAAGACTAGATTAAGTAATCCTAACAACTTTAACACACATAATCATAGATTAGCAACATGGAAATTCAACACAGATTCACACAAATGAGATTTAAGGTGATTTTGACTTTTTATGAAATGACCACTGAATTTTATGACTTGTATGAACTATATATGCATAAGTGAACATGAAATAACCAAGAACAACAACACACATACACTGGAATACTAATATGACAGCAAATCCAAACAATCCTCACAGATTATGAAAATGAGATTTTCAAAACAAATGAAAGATTTAAACCACAAGATTGATTCCAAACTGTTTAACTACTAATATTAAGCATAATCAAGCACATAAACAACACTTATAACATACAGAACAGAAGAATCCAAAATCCACTATTTTCACAGTGAAAATGGATTTTCAAGCAAAATCAAATTCAATCAAAGAAGACTACGATATTAAGCTCTAAACTAACATAACAACATTCAACAAACACAAATTAAGCACAATTACACAGATTTAGTCACTAGAACAGTAAAATGCTACAAATGGTGAAATTGCTTACAACTTGCACTCTAGCTAGAAAACAAGAACAAAGACCTTAGAACCAATCCTATAGGCTTCCACAAGCCACTAAACCATGGCCATCCAAGATACACCATGCTCCAGCAATCTACAGTCTTCAACCTGCAACTTTTTATTTTTCATTGTATTTTCTTGATTTTTTGTATTTTTGTGTTTTTGATACTACACTGTATTTTATGGTTTCTAAAAGCTTTTAGAAGCTTTCTAGGAGCTTATGTGAGCTTATTCAGTCCATGAAACACTAACACAACCACAATTCAAGGTTTTTAATCTTGAAAGGGACAATATCAAATCATAAACTGTAATGTAACATAAGAGATGAAATTAAAACTTGAAATAGATTTAAGAACACTGAATTATGATAACAAAGTACTTGAAAGCTTTAAAGATACACTAGAATTTTGATTACAACTAATTCGACATAAGAAAACTAAAAATAAACTAGATATCTGAAAATGTTGCATCTCTCTCCTCTTTTATAGATCCTTTGAACTCCCATTACTACTCTGAACAAATCCCACCTCTAATCTAAGCCGTTGGATGGGCTTAAATCAATCTTGGCCTTTAAACTGATTTTGGCGCCAAATCTTGTACAGGTGGCTAGAGATTATTTGACCATAATTGTGATATACCAAAGTGCTTAGTGGACTATTGGGACTGTTTTAAGCAAGTAATCATGAGTTTTTGTGGGATTATTTATGTAACGAAGGAAATGGGGTGTTGGGTTGTTGATGGGTTTGGGATTTATAAATAAAAAAAAGTCCGTTTGGTTTGTTAAATTCACAAGGACCAAATTTGTAATTTCTGGATTTTTGAGGGTAGGTTTTGACAACTTTCCAAAGTATTTCCAAGGCCCATTCTTGCCATATGTGAATAGTATAAGGACCATGGATGCCTTTTTCCCAATTTGAATATCCAGGGACCATTTCTGCCAATTGTGAAACTTCAGGGACCAAACATGTAAATTCTCCAAACTTTTCACCCATGGATTATTCCTGCCAAAGTTCAATAACACAAGGACCATATTTGATAATTTCTAAATTTTTAACTCCCAGGGGTTATTTTTGACATTTTTGCAAAGTTCAGGGACTAGTTTTGTAAACTTTTGAAACTTTTTCATCTAAGGACCAATTGTGACAACTTTTGATTTTCTAAGGACTTTGGTAGACTTTTCCTTCAAAATAAATGCTTAGGGACTATTTTTGTAAAACTTAGAAAGTTGAGGGACTGAAACTGCCAATTATGCATACTTGCATGTTTTTCATCAATTTTTGGCATTTTTGCATCTAAGACATATAAAACACTCTTTTGTAATAATTTTATCATTTTGATGCATTGTTGGGTGTTTTTGAATGTTCTTGGCAGTTTAAATAGTACAAAAATGATGAGTTTTTATACACTTATCAGTTGATAAGCAGTTGTGTAAAAGAAAAACAAAAAAATAAAATAATTTGTAAAAAGGGGTGTATGTGGGATTCGAACCCTGGTCTTCTGGTTCACACTAACAAAACCTCAAACCCAGGCCATGCACCATCTGCCCTAGTGTAGTGTTAGTGTTTTAAGTTTCCTCTTTTATTTTTATACTTGTTCTTATCCTTATAAGCTTATAAGCTTATTAGCATAATTTTCCAGCTTATTAATAAGCTTTCCACCATTTTCTTATTTTTCCCTAGCTTCTAATACTATAAAGTATTTTTATAAAAAGTTTTGTAATTATTAAAAATAGTTTAGTATTTATAGTAATTAAATCTAGTTTATTTAGTATTTAATTAATAATAATTAATATAATAGTCAAATAAATATTTTTCTTTTTCCAATAATTTTATTTTGTCATTAGGTTTGTAGAAATATAATTTTCACTGCCGTAGGATTTTTAATTCTCAAAACTCGCGTTTTATTTTGTACATTAACGTAATTTTAATTTAACTATCGCGTTTTTAGGTTTGTAAACGTTTCTAGCTAATTTCCTTTCACGTTCTAGTTCTTATAGTTTATTTAAGCTATTTCTTTTTATTCATTAGTGTAAAAACAATCAAAACCTTTTTCCTCTTCATAATCACCCGATCACAAATCGTTTTCAATAGCATTCACACCTCGTCGGGACATAACGACCCGGGGATATTCTATACTCCCTGGTTTAGCATTGGCTCAATTGTTTGACTTTAATTGACCAAATCCTTGGTCAGTTTTAGTTGACTGTTCAGAGCCAATCAATGCTGTCGAACAAGTTAGAGTTATCTAAAACATTAATATCATTATTGGCCCCTGCCATACCAAAAAATGCATGCCAAATCCACAAATCTTGTGAAGCAACAGCTTCAAGCATTAACGTTGGGTATCTTTTATCACCCCTACCAAATTGCCCCTGCCAAGCCACCGAACAATTTTTTCACGCCCAATGCATGCAATCAATGCTACCAAGCATACCCGGAAAACCATGTTGACGTTCATGCAATTCGTAAATACGTTGAATGTCGGACCATCTTGGTGCTCTTAAAAACTCATGCATATACAAATCCATAACACACATGTTAAAATTATCTAGACAAAGACGTGATGTAGACTCACCAATTTGCAGATACTCATCGAATGCATCTGGGGCGGTGCCGTACGCCAGTTGGCGTATTGCAGACGTACACTTCATAAGTGCACTAATACTCCCTCGACCAGTGCAATCGGGTCCTAACTTAAAGAATTTAAAGTGATCTGGAATATCATCTCGGATTCGTAGATCATACTTTGACTATTTGTAGAATAGTTTCCGGCTCATACGAAACCTCCTACGGAATTTACATCGCGTATACTTGCACCTTGACGAATAGTATTTTTCAACGTTCTCAGCAACTCACGTTCACGATATACTGTGAGTACGGTGGATAGAGGATTGAGCTTCTTCTTCTTGTTCTTGTTGTAGTGCGCTGATGTAACTCGAACGCATTAACCATAAACTGTATGTCTTCTTCATCATCAACTGTCTGACCACTCGGACCAAATTCGTTATTTTGATTTGGATCCATTATGAGTGAAAAATGTTTTTTTTTTTTATATAGGAAGTGTAAAGAGTGGAGATTAGTAAGTGGATAGTATGGAAAAAATGTATGTGTTTAGTTGGTATTTATAGGTGTGTTTATTTATTTGATTTGATTTTTTTTTTTTTTTTTTTGAAAATATAAGTTATAGCCGTTTGTAAAAAGTGGGGGGTGAAAGTGATTTTTTTTAAACGGTAATAAAACTATCCGTTATAGGGGGTAAAATGAAAAAAAAAAAAAAATTAAAAAACATCCCTTAACGCAGCGTTAGTGGGTTAACGCCCCACGTTAACGCTGCGTTAACGTGGCTAGTGCAATGGTAACATGGGTTATAGGGGCAATAACGCACCTCTTGCGTTAACATTGTACATGCTCTAAAAATATCATTCTATTCAAATAAGTTCAAAAATAAGCCAGAACAAACATCCCCTAATAAGCAGTTAAGCAATTGCAAACACCCCCTTACTACGAGTAGGAAACACTTTAGAATAACTGTGTTGCATACTTAAGTCAAAACTCAAAAGGCAGAGATTTCCCCGCAAATATTGTCATTTGAAATTTGAAGATTTCATGTGTAGAGCGTACTTATTCAAAAGTAAATAATGTTCCACAAGCAAAATCCAGTTAATCAAACATGTAGAGAGTACTTAATCGGCTCGCAGCTAGCTTAAGAGCACTAGGTATGGTAGATACCAATAACACGTATCGGTATGACACCTCAGCGCCACATCATACCCCTCCCAATAACACACCAACCACTCAAACACCCCTCCCTCATAACACACCACTAACAACATGTTATTGAGTTCCACAAAATACCCCACTAAAAATACCTACTCACTCACAATACACAAAAATAATAATAATAATAATAATAAAAATAAAAAAAAATAAAAATAAAAATAAAATAAAATACAAAACTTAACCTTTGGCGTGAGCCACTCAACTAGCTCAACTCCATTTGGCATGAACTTGGCGTATTGCATGGTATGGCATTTGGCGTGCCATTGGTCCAAAAAGGGTAAGTTTGGCGTGTGAATTACTACCGTACCGAGTGCTCGAGCACTCGGTACGGTAGTAATTCACATGCCAAAAAACGCACCCTTTTTGGACCAATGGCACGCCAAATCTGGTTTTGGCCATAGGGATCTTTATCATTAAACCGGTAATGTGACTTCCAAAGTATTCTTATCTCATTGCACGCCTTTGAACAAATGGTAGATACAAGTTACATAAGAATGATTGGAAATAAGCTACTTGAGACTGAAATTGTGGTTAAAATAACAATATCTTATTCTGGATAGAGAGTTTTATATACGAACACAGAAGCGACGCACTCTCAACAATCTATAGTCTCAATACAATGCTTAAACCATAAGCTTTTGATAGACCAGTGCTGCGGTGCTACAAAACACCAAGAGGCACCATCTTTTGGCCTACAAAGTACAAACCATGTACGAGTAGCTCCTTGCTACAAACACACCAACAATAAGTTTAAGAAATAACTGTGCAGGTTTTGATGATCAGCTTTAAGATTTTAAGGTTGTTTGAAAGAAATTATTCATGATTATAATTGTCTAATGGCATTGTCAACACACCCTTCGGGTTGAGAACATAAGTGCTTGTATAATTTATATCATGGATTAGCCCATACAGCTTTAGAAATATCCAGATGGCTTACACGAAATGCTCCAAATAATTGCTCTGGAAGCTCTTCTTGTGTGTTTGCCTGCACAAGTAAGTTTCATGATGTTTTACTTAATCTACTAGCATAAAAACTTTACAATAACACTACATTAATATATCAAAAACATGCATGTGAGGATGTTTACTAATAAGTTTGTGTACCTGTATAACAAAGGCTGTATCAATAATCAAACTACTGAAGCAACTGAAAGTCTTGCCAGCCACCACCCTTGCAGTTGCTGATGAACCAACATCTATGTCCATCTATAGAACAATCTCAAATAGTTATATTTTCCAATGAGAATGAATTTTTTTAGTCAAAAGAAAAATTACCTCCAGGTAGTTTTTTCCACGAATGTAGTTGATTTTAAGCATATTGCCAATCAGAGTCGGTCTGTGAATAGTCTGCCTAAGAAGCCACGGTCCCTGAAAACATCGTTTGCATGCAGTGCAGAACAAATCGTAAATCCAATGCATGATAAAAATTAGCTGACTTAACTTATGTGTTACGAAGTTTACTCACCTTAGTTACATGAGGAATGATTTTAAATCTTGAATTCCGAAATTCGTCATCTTCTTCTATAAATCTCTCTAGCAAGGGAATATCTTTGATACGGGTACGAGTCATATAATATGAAACAAGATTATAATTTGTTGACCCTGGGACCTGAAAGTTAACAACAACAAAGAATTCTGGGCGACCATCGGCTGCATATTTCTGCACAAAATATGTTGCGAGTTTCATTTCAAGTCATATGAGAGACGAAGAAGTTTTAAAGATGTCAGACCAACCTGAACAATGTTCCCAGGTCGAATAGCAAGATGATCTTCTCGCTTGTCGGATTTTAGCCAATCCATTGCAACAGTTTGCAACAATATACTATCTGCTGTAATCTGAAAATATACCAATATAAATAATACATGAATAATATTGTATATCACATGAATACATTCTTGGAGAAAATAGTATAACCTTCTTATGGTCTTCCAAAAAGGTTTCTCCTCGAATTTGAAAAATAGAAGGTTCCGGTGTTGACCAACTGTGGACCAGATTACCAGTTTGATCTTCTGGAAGAGTGATTGTGTAGTTATACGAGACACATTCGTCCCATACAATTTTCTTCAACTCTGCACAACCTGTTTTCTGAGCTGCAGCTGCAGCTGCAGCGCATACTGATCTAGTATCTAGCGTCAAACCACATACAAATTCATGTTTCTTTTCAGGAGAATTGTCAACATCCCAACTATCTTCTGATTCTTCGTCAAACAACGGCTCTGAAAAGTCAAAGAATTCATCTGACTGATCATCCATTTTACTAAAATTCGAGTGATCTGGAGGAGGCATTAGGCAATCGGCTACGTTTGTTTTGAAAAGTTCTCTCAAAGCTACAAATGTATATACATTGGTTCAGTATACATAAAGTGAAGTGAAATAAAAAAAAGGTATTATTATATGAAGAAGCAACCAGCAAGTCTCTCAAGCATGCGAATCGTGAGGGATGGAGCAGAAGATTTGTGTAGATAAGGTCTCCATGATTTCCAATCAATGGCAAGCATATGTCTGACAATTGATTGTTTATGTCGACTTAAAGGAGATATTACATACCCTCCACCTGTAATAGTATCATGTCATCGGTCATACAGTTAACATAGTACTTTTTTGACTATGATTATGTAATTTTAATATTCAAAATAACTTACATTTAATACGAGCGCGAGTAAAGTTTCTTTGAGGGGGACACTTCTTATGAATTACAGATTGATAAAGAATAACTGCAATGAAAAAANAAAATAACCAAGATATTTAAACAGACTTTCATACCGTAGGCCCCATTTTCGTCCGTCCTCCAGTAGCGCTGCAATACAAAATCTCTTCGTTTCATGGACCTGATCAAAATTAGGGAAATAATGAGACTGATGTTACGTTTGAAATCACAATCAGGAGCACAGCGAGTTAGTCATACCAAGGCAACCAATCACGGTTTAATTGCTTGTGAATTATATCAGTGTGACCATCTATCGTTTCAATCACACTACCCTTATGGAAACAGAAATCCCATCTGCAATGTATAGATACACTTAAAATACTTTTTAAAAAAAATTGCTAAATCTTATAGCAAAACTTTTAAGTATGTATCCTTACTGTGATCTTGAAGAACCGAGAGACATAAGAGTCTGGAAAATGACCTCTGGAGTTTCCTCTATCACGCTCACAGCTGCTAATGCAGGATGCCTATCCTTCTGTAACACACACAACGTGACTTTAACTTCTTTTTTGTTTGGGAGGGGGTTAGTAAAATAGTATTAAAGCATGATACCGACCTTATTATGAACTTGATCTCTTGCTTGTTTAAAAAGCCTGAGACCTGAAGACAAAAACCAATTTCTTAGCACTTTTTGGGTGATATTGATACAATATAGTATCTTGATGTTTACCATTGTGACAATCAAAGATTGTCCAATATGACGGTTCTCTAATATCAGTAGTTATGCGATCCATGATTGAGGCTAAAGATACAATGTCATCATCAATCTTATCCCAATCTTTACCAGAATAGTTTGACCTCCAGTTAATCTACATTTATTAAAACACGTGAGTCGTCAGCTATATAATCAGTTGAAAATTTTGAATGTTAATGAGTCTACACCTTTTGAGATACTTCCTGAAAAGATTTGATCCATCCTGCAGCTTCTGCTGGACTGCTTGCCCCTAACTATAGAATTTTAGATGTAACAATTAATAACATAAGTACGATTTTCAGAAATCAAAATTTAGTCTAAATAGGAGAAATGATTATGTACCTTCAAATGAGAATCATTGTTTGAAGTATCACAAATTGTAAAAACAAAGAAGACCTGAATTAGGCCAGATAATTTGTCTGTCAAGCTTTGGAATATAAATAACTTTATCTAAAGACGATTTATTCCTTAATTATACATAAAAATATTTGATACCTTTCCTCGAATGCATTTCCTCCCATTGTCTATTACATGAATGCTTGAGTCTACAACCGCGCTTCTAACAGGATCCTGAAACGAGGAACAGAACTCTTGTTGGTTTCTAGAATAATATAACGTTCTTTTTTGTTTGCTTATAGTTAAAATTGAAGGTTAATTACCACAAACCTACATAAACTGTAATATGCACATTAGCACTATCAAGTTAAAGTTAGTACAGACAAAATCATATTCATCATAAATAACAAACCCATAGCCAACTCTAAGCATTAAACATGATAATCTCATTTCCACGATGTATGGTCTTGATTAACTTATATTTCACTCTTTCGACCTCTTAAAATTATCATATCATTTTGTGGGTCAGAGTTCATGATGTAATAGCAACCATGCCTACAAAGTCAAGGAAAACAGATCTAACGAATCATCTCATTTATAAACCAACTAATACATTTGTCCCAACAAATCATATGTTTGACACACATCTATAACCTTCTTAATTCTTTTGATCAAATAGTTAGATACTACTTAATAACTTAAGCATCCCACATGGATAACAGTGTTTCAAGTGAAGATCATTCCCACTAAAGCAAGTATATGTACAAATGTTTTCTATGCCGTCCATATAATTAGACCCGAAAAATACATTTAATGAATGCCGAAAAAAGATGCTGGACCTAACTAGTAACTACAAGTTCTTGTATGCGTAAAAAACCTCCTCCACCTGAATTTTACATCTTAATTAATTGCGTTTCAAATGCTATTTTTTCTATTACCAAACAGTAAATCAGTCTTAATTAAGGTAACAGTTTTTTTTTGAACGGCGGCATTTATTAAAAAACTAGCAAGGAGCTAGAGAATACAAAGGAAAGATTAACCAATCATCTTAAGGTAACAGTTATGATTCAGTAAAGCTTTATTTAGAATTATACCAACAGAATTGTCACTATACATATACTTTATACGTAGAACAGTCATAAACCAGTGTTGCACAAATAGTCACAATCAACACATGGTGAAGGACCAAGTTTCTTAAAAAAAATTAAGACAAAAAAACAGGAAATACGCAACACGTTTTTAGTCCACGCAACGTTGTTGTACAATAGTCACAATCAACACATGGAGTAACAAGTTTGATAAATTAAACCATAAAAAAAACTTATAAAAAAATATTAAAGTCTCCATATATTAACTAGTTAGGTTTCTACTTTTATTATACAGTAAATTGTAAAATCTGTTCATTTTACTTTGCGCATTTTAGCTGATCATTCACATCGCAAACTATCAGAATTAATGATCCTTAATTAAACGTATGAAAATCAAGCAAAAACCTAAAAGGCTAAAACCTTAGTTTCATGCTAACAATATTGACTTGCTAATATAGTAGAAAACATAACTTTTGCTAGTGTAACCATATGTGTACGTGCGATCATAGAAACAATATCGAAAACAAATGACAAAACCTTATCGTACGAATGAGGGATGGATCTGAAGCTCTTGAAACGACAATTTTGAAGAACATAGTAAAGCTTTCGTGAGTATTTGAACCCGATAGTATTAGAACGAATGAGATAAAGCCAACCTTGCATCATAACTCCATCTTGATCATCCATTCAATCTGTTATGTTATGTATGACACGCAAGATGATGTGCAAGCCTCTGAACTATGGGTATAAGTTTTGTTGTGATCAGAAACCGAAATGAATATTTATTTAAACGTTGTATTTATAAGGGTTGGCTGGTATGATTGAACCAAATAACTCGTGAGCGGGAAGCAAGTGTCTCGTGGGCCCATTATTCTCTTTACATGTGTAAAGAACTTTCAAGGTCATTGGATTTGCATGCAGACTAATTTTCAATGTTTTTGGTTATAAGAGCAAAGGGTATAATAACCCCGAGTTAAAGTTTAGGCAATGTTACGTCAGATAAGCTTTAACTTTTTCACAACTCACCGAAAAACACATGGTACAATAACCCACTTTAAATCAAGTTTAAATCAAATATTTTCAAATTCAACTCCTAAACTAATACAAATATTTCATTTAATAACTAACATAACATGTAAAACACAACTTATATTAATCATTAAACTTTAAACACTCATTAAATATTAATCATTAAATTTAAAACACGAATTACAATAAACATTAAACTTAAAACACGAACTACATTAAATATTAAAGTTAAACTATGAAATACAAAGTACGATTAAAAAAATAAATCATCGGAGACGTAGCCTTCCTCCTCACTCGAACTCTCTGATCGTACAGGGCCAAGCCCCATTTCTCATCGGTATGCTGACTCTCTTCGTTCCAGCTCCCTACGAGCAGCCTCCTCATCTGCTTGTTGTTGTTCAAACTCTCTGAATACTTCCATATCTTGCTCTAGTTGCTGGAGATATTCCTCTGAAAACCCAAACGGATTGTTTTGGAGGTCCACTGGTGGAGCGTTAACCGGTGGAGTGGGTTGTTATTGGACAACCGGTGGATTGGGTTGTTGTTGGACAACCGGTGGATTGGGTACCGGTTCATTTTCTGATGTGAATACCCGAAAGATGTCTTCCAGTGGAGTGTTCACCGGTTCATTCGGAATCATGTTGGAGCTTGGGAATTGCAGGGAGAAGTCGTGTTCATTTGGGAATTGTTGAGAGAAGTCACGGTGACTTGGGAATTGTTGTGAGAAGTTACGGTGACTTGGGAATTGCTGGGAGAAGTCTTTGCGAGACATCGTTGTGGAGAGAATTTGTTAATAAATTTTATGTGTGGAAACTCTATTAAGAAACGATGAAACAGATCTGCAACTTCATGTCGCCTTGAAGATGGTTAGGGAACAAGTGTTGCAAGTGTGGGAAAAGAAGTCATATCTCATTGACAATTACAAATCTATATAAAAGCTTCATGAGTATCATTGGATGATTTATGTTTGCGTATTGTTTTGTATTCGATACTGAATTTTAAATTATGATTTGAATTTTAAATCTAAAGGGGTGTTTTGTATTTTTAGGTTTTTGTAGTTCACATAATATAACTATTTCAATTCCTGCTAGGTGGTAAAAGGGCTTGTGACTATCACTCAAAAATGTGTGAGGTCTCAATTACAATTCCTGCTAGGTGCAAACAACCTTAAGTGGCCAGGCCAACCTCCTGAAAGGGAGGGCTTCACTTGGTTTGAGTCTGTGTGGCGGTGGGTTCAAACCCCGTAGATTAGTCGGCCAAAAAGGTCGGAAACCATGGTTATCAAATATATATATATATATATATATATATATATATATATATATATATATATATATATATATATATATATATATATATAACTATTTACAAGGGGCTAAAGTGTAATTTTTTTATTTGGTCTAGCAGCTTAACGCTGCGTGATTTTGATAACATGCCACGTTAAAGTGGCTTTAACGCAAGGTCGCAAGCCCATGGTATGGAATAACGCACGTTAACGCACGGGAGTTAAGGTTTAACGTGGGTTTATATGGTCATTGTACCGTGTGCTCTAAGACAATTGTTATCAACAACTAATCAAAAAATAATCTTTCATTAAAATATTTTTTTTTTATTCCTCCACCTATACAATCACTACATACGATCAATCTCAACTTTTTTTTTCCATTTATCAACAAACCAAACTAACATATAATATTATTTCTTTATATTTAATTTAATTACTTAAAGTTTAATATAAACAAAATTTAGCCTCAAATTTTCGATTAACCACATGCATAAACAAAATTTAGGCCCAAAGATGTATTAAAATCAAATAGGCACTGGAAGCCTTAACACCAATTAAACAAATAGTCAGCCCAAGTCAACCTAATATTTTGTATCTATATAAAGCTATCAACCCTAATTTCACTCTTTCATAAACACACCTCACTTAATCCTTCTCACACTAACTCACGCAGCTACCATCACATTTAGCAGCCACCATATACATTAAACCAAATCAGCTACCAAATTCTTGCAACTACAACCTATGAAAAATCACAACCTCAAACTCTGGTTGTCTTTCTGTCTCTAAAACAAGAACACCCACACAAACCAGAACTTGAATACGTATGTTACTCGCAGTTGACTTTAAGATCTTGAATAACCAAGGTCTCGGGTATGTGTCAAGTCTCGCTAAATAATGAAAATATGAATGACCATTGTTATTGTGACGTGTGGCAAGGTTGGTTGAAATATTTGAAGGTCATTAAGTGAACCGATCGGTAAGAGGGTTGTGTTGCTTTTGTACTTCTTTTAATTTAACTAGACGAGTGCCCGTGCATAGCAACGGGATTTCATAGCGGCAGATAGTTTTCGTGATAAAAAAAAGTTTATGCTTTATAAATGAAAAATAATACAAGTTTGAGGATTTGGGGATTAAACATAATGTTTTGAAACCCGGTTCGACCCGGGTGGTTTAACCGGTTGAATCGTTTTGGTCGAAAAAGAGTCAATTTAAACCAGACCAACCCAATGGGTTCGGTAGAAAAAACGGGTCAAATTAAACAAGGTCATCCCGTCGAGTTTGAAGCGTACCAGGTCAACCCGGTTTTTGATGTGTATTAATAGTTTTCTTTTTAAACATATATTTTCAACATTTTCTTTTTTAGTTTCAACTTTTCACTTTTTGTTTTTTCTTTATATATAGTATAGATATGCCATATTTAATGCTTTGTACCTCCAATTGGTTGGATCAATATCTCCAATAAACATAGCCTAAAGTATTGCTAGAACCGCATGATATTTACAAAAAAAAACTTTTAAATAATGATTTGTCATGATACTTACTTATCATTCTTCTTCTTCACTGACTCTTTCTTTCATGACAAATCATTTTGTAAAATTTATATGATTATAGCATTTATCATTAGTTATTTATACAATATAATCGTCCATGCGATTATTTTAGAAGACATTATTTTAGAAGAGAGATTTATATTGATAACTTTGCAAAACCTTTAAATTACATCAACATCCTTATAAATTTTATAATTACATCAATATCCTTATAAAACATTATATACACATGTTTATCCAAATACAAATTTCAATATAGTTAAACTTATTTTTATATTAAAAACTGGTATACAGTATTGTTTAAAATATTTTATTACCTTTTTGCCATTTTATTAACAAGTTGTAAACAATTAATTCTAGCACCTAATAAGCTACTTAATGTATGTTTTGATTAAAACAACTTGAATTTTGTTAAGGTAAGAGATTCATCTTCATTAAAATGTAGTGCTATGGCTTCATATTCAAAGACGTCACCTAATTATCAAATTCAAAGACGTCACCTGATTTCACTCTTTTCCATATTAGTTTGTATATTGATTACAATTCCCCATTAATTAAATAATTCAATTGGCTTATGCTATTAATAATTTTACTAGCAGGGTCCCCGCACATTGCAGCTGCGGGTAACCTAAAATAAATTTTATGGGCGTAAAATATCTAGTAGTGTGTGCAAACAGTGTCACAGATCAAATATACATATGCATTCTACTCTTCATGTAGGACTTCTTAATACACAATGTTTTCGTGAATAATGGCGCAAGTTTCGTAATTTTTCGAGTCCGTTTGCTATGTCAAATGAGCCGAGAATCGATTTTGTGAAAAGTTTAACCGAATTGACATATATGGCCCCTCCGGCCCTATCTTACACAATCTACCCTCACTTTTCAATTTACATATCCACCCCTCCACATTTAATATAAAAACCTTTTATTTTATTTTTTAATTCATTTTACAACTAATAATAAAACACGCATTCCACCTACTCTCATTATCTCTCTCTAAACTCCCTCACCGGATCTTCATAACATCCGGCCAGCACCAGCAGAATCTGGCACCACCGTCGCCGGAATAATTTTTCCGGAGAGACCTTTTTCCCTCCCAATCGATAGATCAACATATTTCTAGCATTTATGGAGCTTATTAGCTCTCGAAGCACCGTGTAACACCATCCACGCGCCACCACCGCCACTACAGTCCGTACACCACCACCGCCGCACCTCCCCTCGCCATTTCTCTCTCCGTTTTGGTAACCCACACGCCTTATTATTTCCCCTTTACACCATTTTTAGCAAGCCCTAATTTTTAGTTTTTAATAAAATCCGATTTATAATAATTTCTTTTGATAAAACCTTTAACTAAATGTTTTAAACATGAAAAACCGTGGATCTTGTTATTCTGTCGCGACTCGGTCAACTCGGAAGAACCACCGAGTCGACTTAGTGACTCGGTGTGGATTATAGTTTGATTGATTTCTTATTTTCTTTTCTTATTATTTCTTGTTTTTGTGATTGGTTTTGGATTCGGGTTTGTTTGGATGTGACTCGGACTATTGGAACCGAGTGGGGCCAAGCCGTGACTCACGGGAGTCACCGCGAGGCAAGCTGAAGAGATATGTATAGGCTTTGTCTAGGATTCGGATTTGTGGTTATGGTTGTATGTGATTTGATTTGGATGTGGATTTGAATGTGGATTTTGGAGGAAAAAGTTTGCATTTATGGATGGGAATTATATAGAGAGTTGTACATTATGTTTAAATAATTATAATATTAGGTGTAGGGGTGTTTTTAATGCTATTTAATGTATAATTGTAATATTTTAAGGCCATTAATGGCAAAGACAAAGTGGTGTGTACATGTAGCTACTAAAGTTGTAAATGTCTAATTATATTTCATTTATGGTATTAAATGTCTAATTGTGTTGAATCACTTGTACTTTTAGCATTGAAATGTGTAAGGCTTAATTTTAAGTATTCTATTAATAGTAGGCCTTTGTGCATTATAAGATAGTTAGATTTACAAGGATCGGTGGATTTTCTATGGCAACATCATTTGCAATAAAACCGTTCCAAAACTTGTATTTGTTTAATTAAGGGAGAAAGGTAAAAATGTAATATGATATGATAATTGTAAAGCTTATAATGTTAAATTTATTTAAATCTAAAAAAAGTGTTTGTGGATATATATGTGCATTATTAAACTTTATAAAAATATTGACGTAATTATAAACTTTGCAAGAATATTGGTGTAATTTTTAAATTTTGCAAGGATATCAATGTAAATGGCCCATTTTAGAATGTCTTAAACTAATTATCTTCTACTAAGGATTTGTTTGTTAAAATTTTCAATTAAGTCATTCTGAATTAAGAGATGACTTAATGCAGACATTCTTAGGGGGCGTTTTTTTTTTTCCCCTTAGCTAAAAGATTCCATTTAATATTATTACTTTTTATGTAGGGACCATAAAAATCCCTTATTTGGTCTATATCCACAAGGTTTAAATTATCATGTCCTCCCAATTAAGAGGCTTATATAGAAGTAGGACCCACATGAACCCTTAGCCAAGGAAGAAAAGAAACACCCCCTTAGTTTTATTACTTAATATTTCAGTCATCTTTCTCAATTAAGTCACAAACAACTATAGAAATTATAAAACACTTATCACTGAATCCAACCAACCACCCATTGATTCAATTTATTCAAATTTCGAAGGTACAATAACAAGAAATAAGATAGAACACTAAACTGTGTACTATCAATACAAGACTTAAACATAAAACACTAGATTGGATCAAAAGATTTGATCAGTCAAATGATTTCAAGAACACAAAGATTTGATGAAGGCTTTTTAGAGAGACCGATTTTGAGAAGATAAAAGTTAAATGGATCTTAGTTGGATGAATCCTTATATAGAGTGCAACTATTCACTTGAACAACTTTAGTCCCTGCAAATACAAAGAATAGACAAAAACAAACAAACTAAAGAGGTTAGTGTTCATAAGTTTCTGTTAATACTAAGTGTTGCAAAACAAGGCCTACAAGGCCGATTAATCATCGCCTAGGCGCTACAAGGCCATCAACCTTTCTGATTTTTGTAAATCGGTCAAACAAATTGGTCAACCATGGTTAACGGCGGTCAATGACGGGCAACGGTGATCAAACTTGTCAGAAACGTTCAAATATTGCCGGAAATACCCAAACTTACTGTAAAATTATTTTAATAATTTATAGTTGATGACATCAAATAAGTACATAATAATGTCATCATTTGTCCTATTTATTTGACTTGTTTTATTATATTATCTATGAGAATTGATACTTAATCATTTACTTTTGTAATTCTCAGGTAAAAACAAGCACTTGATGAAACTTAGTGATTTTGGACGAAATATGGAGCTAAATGATCAAGATGGAAAAAGTCTACTGAATTGAAGGAGATACGCCGTATCATTCTAAACAGATATGCCGTATCATTATACTTAGATGAATTCGAAGACCATTGCCTGACTTTGAAGAATGCGCCGCATCTGATTAAACCATGCGCCGCATATGAAACTTTGGTCAACGAAGAAGAACCAACTTGTTCTACTCCAGATACGCCGCATCACATTCCTAACATACGGCGTATCACTCTCAAGACTTCACCAAAGACAATCCAAGATACTGAAGGACATGCGCCGCATAAAGATTCAAGATACGCCGCATCTGAAGACGGTGTATGAATATTCCAGAATATATTAATCTTGGACCCCACGCGAAGTTAAGTACATGCGCCACATCTACTTAGTTGATGCGCCGCATCGTGCCCTCTGATAGAAACTATAAATACCCCAAGATACAGCCGAATTTTGTGTGCCAAAAGTGATAGAAGCTGCTACATAAACCCTAAGGAGAAGAATAACAACGAAAAGGCAACACAAGACACACCACATTGAAGATCTTAGAGCAGTAAGAAGGTCCTGCTTGTGTTTTAATTTAATTAAGTAGTTTTGTTTTATTGTATTAGTAAGCTTTAATCTATCAGTATTGATGGACTTGCAACCGTCATATTGCCTCCTTAAAATTGCTTTCCCATCGATTAAAGTTTATATGATGTTTTTTTGGTTCTTGTTATATGTGCATTGATAACCTCTGTGTCTAGCAGTGGCTTGTTCGGGGCTCCTCCTTCCACGATTACTTCACTAGCCTAATAAGTTAGTTAAATAATTCTTAGACATAAGTGATCATTAAGGGTTTACTCGTCTATAATTAAGATCCAACGAGACCGATAAGATTACGATCATCATATAAAAGTAGCAATAAAACAAGTGACAAGCTACTTAATCATTAGCCATGCCTTCTTATCTGTATCTATTATCTATCTGTGTACGTGTTCGCCATTTGTTGTATTCTTTCTCATATAAAAGTTTGTACTTTATTCAACACCCTCCCTCAAACTTTTACACTGAACATGTCCAACATGCAAAGCTTTTCACACAAAACTTTATGTTGACTGCAATCTAAAGCTTTAGTAAGAATATCAGCAATCTGTTGAGTAGTATAATTTTTTTCAAAGCTCCAGTTTTTTTCTAACAAGTGAACATCAATATCAAAATGTTTGGTTGTTTTCATGAAATACTGGATTTGCATCAATCTGCAAAGCAGAACTGTTGTCACAATACAAGACAACAAGCAACAAATCTTTAACACCCATATCACCAAGCAAATTAGAAAGCCAAATAACTTCACATGTTGTAGAAGCCATACTCCTGTATTCAGCTTCTGCAGATGATCGGGACAAAGAAGATTTTTTTTTTTTTTTTTACTTTTTCAGGTCACCAAAGAATCACCCAGAAATACACAATAACCAGACACATATTTTTTGGTAACAGGACATCTTGCCCAGTTAGAATCAACATAAGCTTTGAGCTTAAGATCACCTTTTTTGTTAATTTGAACACCATTTCCTATTGAACCTTTTATATATCTCAAAACTCTTAATGTAGCATCCATATGAGATTCAAGTGGTGCATGCATGTATTGATTTAAGTAGTGTACAGAGTATGAAATATCAGGTGATGACATCAAATAAGTACATTATATTGACATCATTTATCCTATTTAATTGACTTGTTTACTTTATTATGTATGAGAATTGGTGCTTGATTGTTTACTTTAGTGATTCTCAGGAAATAACAAGCAATTGGTGAAACTTGGTGATTTTGGACTAATTATGGAGCAAATTAATCAAGATGGAAAAGTCTACTGAAATCATGGAGATACGCCGCATCATTCTAGACAGATGCGCTGTACAATCATACTTAGATGAATTCGAAGACCATTGCCTGACTTTGAAGAATGCGCCGCATGTGATTCTAGCATGCGCCGCATATGAAACTTTGGTCAACGAAGAAGATCCAACTTGTTCTACTCCAGATACACCGCATTACAATATTGACATACGGCGTATTACTATCAAGACTTCACCAAATTTAATCCAAGATACTGAAGGACATGCGCCGCACGAAGATCCAAGATACGCTGCATCTGAAGACGGTGTACGAACATTCCAGAATATAATAATCTTGGACCCCACGCGAAGTTACCTCAATGCGCCACATCTACTTAGTCGATGCGCCGCATCGAACCCTCAGACAGAAACTATAAATAGACCATCATTACCTACGAATTTTGTGTGCAACCAAAACCCTAAGGAGACGAATTCAGACGAAGAAGCAACACAAGACACACCCCAAAAGAAGATTTTAGAGTAGTAAGAAGGTCCTGCATGTGTATAATTCATTAAGTAGTTTTATTTTATTATAATAGTAAGCTTTAATCCATCAGGATTGATGGGCTTGTGGCCACCATACTGCTCCCCTTAAAATTGCTTTCCCATCGATTAAAGTTTATATGATGTTTTTTTGGTTCTTTTTATATGTGCTTTGATAACCTCTGTGTCTAGCTGAGTTTTGATTGGGCTGCCATACCCCCTCCTCGCCTACTTAACTAGTGTCTAGATAAGTGGGATTGGCATAAGTGATCATTAAGGGTTTACTCGCCTATATTTAAGATCCAACGAGACGGATAAGATTACGATACTCATCATATAAAACTAGCAATAAAACAAGTGACAAGTTACTTAACCATAGGACAGGCCTTCTATCTGTATATATTATCTATCCATGTACGTGTTTGCTATTCTCTGATTCGTTCTCATTAGTTTTACTTTTACTGTTAAATCTACCAAAACTGTGCTAGTTTCTCAGACTAAACCCCCCTTGCGTTAGATTAGGTTGTAATACTAACTTAGAATATTAGAATACTGATTAGGTTATTACATATTACGTTCCACTCTTAGTGATCGACACTCTGCTTACCACTATCTACATACTGATCGGGTACACTGCTCGTTAGTGTGTGTGTTATGGATAAGTCGGCAAAATAAAAATTTAAAACTTGGGTAGGCTAAATCACCTCTATACTACACGTGACACAACATGCATCATCAGGTCTAGTATTAGTAAGATAAATTAGTTCATGGGTGTTCATCGGTTCGGTTATCGGGTTGTTCGGTTTATTCGGTTCGTTTAATTCAGTTAAAAAAAAATTTGGGTCAAACAAAAAACCGAACCGAACTAGAATTCAACCAAACCGAACCGAAAACCGAATTTGAATTCGGTTCGGTTTTTGGTTTGACCCGAATAAAATAGATTTTTGGCAAATAAAAATTATTTTATGGATAAAAAGTGTTTTTTTTATATATCAGGATAAAATTTTAATGGTCTTTTTTTATATAAATATATAAAAATTATATATATTTATGTATATTCAGTTTTCGGTTCAGATTGCCAAAACCATATTCAAACCGAAAACCGAATTTTTAGTTAGGTTCGGTTTGGTTTTGGCATATTTGGTTCGTTTTTTTTTTGTTCGGGTCGGTTCGGTTTCCGCTTTCGGTTTATTCAGTTATTACCCAAACAATGCATACCCCTAAATCAGTTTGCCAACAAGTTTTTGATAATTTCATGTGTTTTTCAAAGCCTTGTCATCAGTAGACTCAATATGGTTTAAAGTAGTGTTTTCAGGCAAAGGAGCATCAACAAGTTTAGCTGCTAATAAACTATACTTATGTAAAAGTTCAAGACAATATTTCCTTTGACTTTAACACACTCCATTTTCATTTTCTAAAACTTCAATGCCAAGAAAGTACTTACATTTTCTCAAATCTTTGATTTGAAATTTACTTTAAAAACAGTTTAAACTTTTCAATCTCAACAATATTATTTCCACTTATGACTATATCATCAACATAAACCAATAACGCAATAAAAACATTGCTAGATTTCTTAGTGAACAAAGAATAATCATACTTAGACTGCACAAAACCATTTTCAACAATAGCCATAGATAACTTAGCATTCCATTGTTTAAGGGCTTGATTAAGACCATATAAATATTTGTTAAGTTTGCACACTTTAGAACTTTGATATCAAAACCAGGAGGTAAAGTCATATAAACATCCTCAGTTAAATCACCATATAAGAAAGCATTATTAATGTCAAGCTGAAAAAGATTCCAGTTATTACAGATAGCCACATTAATCATGAATCTAACAGTAGACATCTTAACAACATGACTAAATGTATCTAAATAGTCAAATCCCTCCCTCTGGCTATAGCCTTTTGCAACAAGCCTGGACTTATACCTATCAATCTCTTTAGTTGATTTATAATTGATTTTAAACATCCATTTACTTCCAACAGGTTTTCTTCCTTTGGGAAGATCACACTCAAAGTATGAAATGGGTTCAACAGACTTACTCAAAGTAGTAGTGAAACAATAATTTTTGGTAGGACTAAGTTTAGAATAACTAACAAACTTTTCAAGGCCATATTTCACACTACTACCCACAACATAATCATTAAACTTGGCTGGCATTTTTATATTTCTGACAGACTTTCTTAGAGCATGATGCTCTTGACTAGTGTTTTGAGTTAAATCATTTTGAGCTAAATATGGATTGCAACTAGAAGGACTTTGAGAAAGTATTGTCACGCATGGAAGTTGCAGTACCATTAATCCCACCATCATCAGAAGTATTTTGACTTCTGGGGCAAGAAAAGGCACTACCATCATCATAGGGGGTATGTGTACCTCTCCCTTCATCATTGGGACTTTGAAAAGTTAGATTATCAAAATGTTTCTCATCAAAAAATTTAGACTGTTCAGAGTAGACTCAGAAGTGTCATTAAAATGATTCTGATCTTTTTAAAAAGTTTAGAATTCATTTTACATGGAAAAATGGTTCATAAAATTTAACATCTGTGGAATAACAACCCATTTTAGATTCAAGACTCTAAACTTTGCAAGCCTTTTTAGTTGTGGAAAAACCAATAAGAACACATTTTTCAGATCTAGAAGAAAATTTATCAGAATTGTTAAGTATAAAAGAGAAACATAGACATCCAAAACTTCTCAGATGAGAGAGTTTTAGTTTTTGACCGTACACAAGCTCAAAAGGAGATTTTCCTCTCAGAACAGAAAAAGGCAACCTGTTAATAAGATAGACAGCAGATAAGATACATTCAGGCCACATATTTAAAGGAATACTACTCTAAAACAATAAAATCCTAGCAACATTCAAAAGATGCATGTGCTTTCTATCAGCAATCCCATTTTGCTGAGGAGTATAAGCACATGAAGTTTGATGCACAATACCAAGACTGTAAAACAATTTACTCATTTTATTATTAACAAACTGATAAGGATTTATTTGGTACCTTTTTAAGGGGTCATTTAAGCCAAAAATCGAGTAAATGTGATCAAATATTGCCTCAAATCGTTTCTTTTTGAATTTTAGGTAATTGGGACGAGAATTATGGAAAACGACACTTTTGGAGCATATTTGGACGAAAAAGTGAAGAAAACGATGAAGTCGCCGAAAACTGTCAGATAAGGAGACCTGACAGTGTCACTAAATACATTGTGACGCTGTCACTTGTTATTTTGGAGCTGGAAGATTTTACACACGTCGCTTCAGAGATCTTGGAACACATTACAACCTGACGGTGTCAGGTGTAAATGGAGAAGGGCGTCATGCTTTAAGGCATAAAGGGACAGCGTCAGAGATTAATTCGTGATGCCGTCGTGACGGCGACTTGCACAAGACGAAACCCTTAATACGGCGAGCTGACGATGTCACGAATTATAAGGTGACGCCGTCAGCCTTGTAAATCTATATATAGTTTCACAATTTTTCTTTAATAAGTGTAACACTTTTGTACTCATTTTATTATTAACAAACTGATAAGGATTTATTTGGTACATTTTTAAGGGGTCATTTAAGCCAAAAATCGAGTAAATGTGATCAAATATTGCCTCACCTACCCACAATTTTATTTTCTTTTCCATTTTTTCAAACAAAAAATATACAAATTAGATAAACTAAAAAATAAACTTTTTAAATACTTAAAAGTATAAATTAAAACTTTTTAAATGTGAGTATAAACTAAAACTTTCTAAATGTTGAAGGATATAAACTAAAACTTTCTAAATGTCTATGGGTAAGAATTGAAACTTGTATATATTTAAAAGGTTTAAAACAAAAAATAAAATAAAATAAAAATGTTCTCATCTTCTTCATTGTAAACTACATACACAGTCTTTTTCACATATTCAAACACAAAACACAATTAAACACGAAACATAAAACACACAGTCAAACAAAAAACACAATTGAAAAATCAAACAAAGAAAAAGAAAAGAAAAAGAAAACGATGTTTTTTTTGTCTTTTTCACGCCGTGCATTCAGCGAAGTTGGCTTCGGCGGGCATCTCCGGTGTCACGGCGCTGGTTTGGCGGCACCGAAAGCTTGGCCACGTCTGGTTCGGCGAATAACCACGCCGTGATACCTTTTGCTCTAACCAAGAATGCTGTCTTTTTAGTTACATTTGTTATAGCTAAGTTACACGGCAAAATAATATCTTCTGGACGTACTTCTTTTGTTTAGTTGCCATTGAAAATAATAAATTATATTAAGGACTAAGTTTGTAGATACGCAACATACTTTCTCAAAAGTACCAAAATACGTAACCTACTAAAAATATTACTTATATCGCTAACAAACTTTTAAAATTGGCACAAGATACGTAATGTTGACCGGATTTTTACCTGGTTGACCGGTTTGGATGTTAACATATAAAAAAACTTACATTATCGGTCCTTGTGGTTTGCGTCTGTTTTCACCGGTCATCCTTTAACGTTATTTCAGTTATAAAAGTTACAATAATGGTCCTTGTCGTTTGGGTTGACTTTCACCTTTAGTCCCTTGACTTTATTTTCACTTTTTTCGTCCGTTTTTACACGTTTCGGTCCGTTTTTACACGTTTTCTTTCTATTTTTCACTTTTATAAAAAAAATCGAATAAAATTTTATAAAAAATATTTTATAAAAAAAAATCGAAAAAAAATATTTTTCTAAAAAATTTTCGAAAAAAAATATTTTTTAATTTTTTAGAAAAATATTTTTTTTCGAAAAAAGATATTTTTAGAAAAAATATTTTTTTTCGAAAATTTTTTAAAAAAATATTTTTTTTCGAAAATTTTTTTAGAAAAAAAATAAAAATTTTTTAGAAAAATATTTGAATAAAAAAAATATTTTTTCGAATTTTAAAAATAAAATATTTGAATAAAATATTTTCGAAAAAAATATTTTTTCTAAAATATTTTCGAAAAAAAATATTTTCTTGAAAAAATATCTTTTCTAAAAAATTTTTTAGAAAAATATTTTTCTAAAATATTTTCGAAAAAAAAATATTTTCGAAAAAAAATATTTTTTCTCTAAAAAATATTTTTTTTTCAAAATTTTTTTAGAAAAATAATTTTTTTCGATTTTTTTTATAAAATATTTTTTATAAAATTTTATTCGATTTTTTTATAAAAGTGGAAAAACGAAAGAAAACGTGTAAAAACGGACCAAAACGTGTAAAACCGGACGAAAAAGTGAAAATAAAGTCAAAGGACTAAAGGTGAAAGTCAACCCAAACGACAAAGACCATTATTGTAACTTTTATAACTGAAATAACGTTAAAGGATGACCGGTGAAAACAGACGCAAACCACAGGGACCGATAATGTAAGTTTTTTTTATATGTTAACCTCCAAACCTGTCAACCAGGTAAAAATCCGGTCAACATTACGTATCTTGTGTCAATTTTGAAAGTTTGTTAGCGATATAAGTAATATTTTTAGTAGGTTACGTATTTTGGTACTTTTGAGAAAGTATGTTGCGTATCTACAAACTTAGTCCTTATATTAAAAAAAAAGGGCAAGTAACATATTAAAGCACTATACTTGCCAAGAAAGTCACTTTTGGGTATCGAACAAATTTTTTTCCTTGAACTTTCATTTTTTGGCCTCTTTGAGGCACTTTNAAAAAAAAAAAAAAAAAAAAAAAAAAAAAAAAAAAAAAAAAAAAAAAAAAAAAAAAAAAAAATGAAAGTTCAGTACCCATAAAGGAAAAAAATTGTTCGATACCCAAAAGTGTATTTTATGACAATTATGATACTTTTTTTATGGTATTTGCCAAAAAAGAAATTGATTATCATTTAGGATGTCTAATGGACTAATAAGTATGTTTGCGTGAGGGCAATCAACTGATTTTGACTCGAGCCAAACCTCTTCTCATCTTTCTTTTGTGGAGGGTTTGATAGGAAGTTTCTTGCTTTTAGTTTTGCTACTCTTTACATCAAAGATCAAGTCTAAAGTCCAAATTATAAGGTTTTCAATTAAATGGTTGGTTGGTTTTTAATAATTTGTATACAGTATTTGTTTAGATGTGGTCCATGTGTAATTTCTATCAGATGTACAAGTAATTAATGCGGTAGGTCTCTTTTTAGGCCTATTTATTAGGCCCGTATATCATATCTCTTAACTTATTGTATTATGCTTTTTAAGGATATGTAACAGTAATTTACATCACATTCATGTTAGCTAGCTGATGTTTTGAGAAAGTCTTGGTATACTATTAAGCTAAAACTCTAGCTATTTTCTTTTCAAATCTCTAAATCACTCACCATAAACAAAAGATAGGATAACACCAACATTCACTCATGCAGTTTTTTGTGCCACCTGTGAATGATAACACACATAAAAATATATACATCTTGTTCGAACGAGACTTGAACACATAACCATTTGGTTGAGAAGCATGCGTATTCTTATGGCTATTGCTAGGCTAAAAGGCTGTTAGTTAATGCTTTTGATAGATTTGATATTGATTGAACAGTTTGATTAAGTTAAGTTTAATCAACAATATATATTTTGTTGGTTTATGGTTTTCCTTATTCTTTCAGTTATGTTTCAGTATTGCTAATACTGATGATGATTTTCAATTTAAACTTGTTTTTGTTTCAAATAATTGGAGACAACAATATACCAAGATTGTTTATTTTTTATCAACTTATCATGGGTGCATAATTTGTCACTAGTTTATTTTTTATATTTGCTTTCAATGCTCATTACTGTATAGCGTAAGAATGAAAATAAGCAACCATCAACAACCAACTACCTATCTAACTCTTAATTTCTACTAAAATTTATTGTTCACACAGATGAAAGTATACTGTTTCATAAATTCGGTCTATCATCTGTTTCATCATACTATATGGAGTATTATGTTTATTACATTAACTTTAAGTTGTGTGTGGTATGATATATTAAACAAACAAGTCCAACTTCGATATTAATCTTTTAATTTCCTGATGTGCTAGCTGTGCCATACTCCAGCAGTCCAGCAAAATAAAGAAAACAATGCAATAGAGACACCAACCCAACATTTTAAATACTTTGAACTGCAGTAGTTTCCACAAATTATTAGACAAGACACCCATGCATCTAAACAAGCATTCCTAAGTTTACTTCTTGGGCGGAGAATGGTAGCTATCGGCCTACCGTGCATGCTTTGGAAGAATGGTTGTTATCGTACTCATACGCATGCACGAAAGGGCTTGTCCCAATGGTACCTCATGTTATGTAAGAAGCTCCCCAACCAAATAGTTGTGTATTCAAGTCTTGGTTATAACATGTGAGATAGATTTGTGGTGTAAATGTTCTGAGATAGTTAAAATTGTCGTTACAATAACTAAATAAATGAATAATCGTACTCATACGCAGTATATGCTAAAAGCATTACTTAATCGAGAGATACATTTCATGTGTGCAAAACTGATAGTGAATTGATAAATAGTCTAAGAACTTGTCTCGCTAGTATTCCGACACGCTCAACATAGTAGTCCACATGGGATGTTAACCTAAAATCAATTAACACTAAATTAAACTAACCAGTTATATATGTTACTTATTAATTTTACATGGTTTTATTTCGAAAAGAAATTGAAACTTATAAAGGACTCGGTCTTAACCTAAGGTGTCGTTTGGCATGAATTGATGTGTTGACTCGTTGTATAAATTGTCAACAATTGTCTTTGTCATTAATAGAATTAATAGACTTGTTGCTATTACAAAATGAAGATATCATTGTTCATACGCTACTTTTTATTTGATTGAAAAAAGTTGTCTTGATCGAAATAACAAAATATTTATATGTATAGTATCATCCAAAATAATAGGCACATCAATCCTTTATTTAGTTTGTACGTACCATTACGTTTTAGGAAAGCAAATTCGACAATAGTTTCACTTTAGAAATAATAGAGTAACATGGCCACCTATGTCTAGCATAATAAAGGGCCACTCGTCATGAACTATAGATAATGGGAGATGATTTGTACACCATTTATTTTAGCCATTCACCACTAAATTACATCAGTGATGCACACAGTACAACACTGCTATGCATAATTTAGTTGTGGATGGATAAAAGAAATGGTGTACAAATCACCTCCCATAGATAATATATACAACTTTTCATTTTGATATCATATCTATCAAATCTTTCAAAAATGTATCAATTTTTTTTTGTTTAAAACATAAACAATTAATGGACTTTCACTATCACAAATGTAGCATTAGTCCAATGGTTGGAGCACTTGTGCTTGAGTCAATAGACCCAAGTTCAAGTCCCATCCTTGGCATTTGCTTCATATAGGTACCCACCTCCGTAAAACCTATGGGCACACTGGAGAGACTTTGTGGAATAAGAGCTCAGGGGTCCGAGTCTTGACTCGTGCTCACTCCAGTTGTTGCCCCACTAAGCCAGGAGAGTTGCCGGAGCTATTCCTTGTGGGGTGGACAATGGCTGGTGCTAAAAGGTACCCGGGGTCAGGGTGTTCCCGCCAATCTACACCTTTTGTGGAATGGACTTTCACTCCACCTCCGTAAAACCTATGGGCACACCGGAGAGACTTTGTGGAATANCAAGTTCAAGTCCCATCCTTGGCATTTGCTTCATATAGGTACCCACCTCCGTAAAACCTATGGGCACACCGGAGAGACTTTGTGGAATAAGAGCTCAGGGGTCCGAGTCTTGACTCGTGCTCACACCAGTTGTTGCCCCACTAGGCCAGGAGAGTTGCCGGAGCTATTCCTTGTGGGGTGGACAATGGCTGGTGCCAAAAGGCACCCGGGGTCAGGGTGTTCCCGCCAATCTACACCTTTTGTGGAATGGACTTTCACTATCTTAAACACAAATAAAACTTTGAATTGGAATTAAAAAAAACAATAAATATATATAGAACAAACTAGGGCGTCGTCAATGCCATCACGGAAGTTTTGGTCTACATCATATGGACAGTGGGGAGGGGAGGGGGAATTGACTCATTAAGGTTGGTAACGACAATACGACGAAAGGGGGCAACGACGAGTGGTGGTGGTGGTAGGAATGGTTGAGCTGTTATTGCCTTTGATGGGGCTAGGTATCGTTGTCAATAGGGGTGCCCGGGGGTGGGCTTGTTAGAAGTTAAAACTTAATTATATTGTACTAGTTTTCAGTTCATCGTTACATAATTTGAATCAGTGAAGTAGAATTAGAATTTTCAAAGATTCTTAATTCAAATACAGGAAATTTTACGTGCAGGTTAAAATGTAAGGTAACTTTTATATGGTATAAGTGACAATATATTAAAAGTCATGAGCATATTATTCGATATTTGGTAAATGGTATCACATTGTAAGTCAAGTGACCTATATTGATGTTTTAAAGGGCATTGTTTAGGGTCAGCATAATTCGGTTTTTGAAAAAAATAACCGAAATTGCATTTGCGGTTTTTACAAATTGAGAATCGGCAACCGCACGGTTTGTTCAGTTTCGATTTTTGCGGTTTTTAAATTTTTTTTTTTAATTATTTTTTTTGTATTTATTATAGAATAAATATATCACAAGTATATATGATGGGCTTAAACATGCATACAAAATGTTGTGTATTAGTATGAAGTTATAAATCTAGATAATAGTAAAAGTCATATGAAACGAAAATTTTAAAAAGTTCAATGATATATTGAAATAAAAAAGAGAGAAATTTTTATATGACTTAAAAACTCACACAATAATTAACCAATAAAATGTTTTTTAAATAATTAATTAAGAAAATATAAACAAGCATTTTACCATACAAAAATTATGAAATTTTATGGTTTATTAGAAAAGTTGAATATGGCGTAGTGGTTTGGTACGGTTTTTCGGCGAAAACCGAAACCGTACCGCAAAAGTCGGTTTTTCTGTTTTATGAAACCGAACCGTTGGTTTTTGCTTTGGAACGGTATTTTTCAGTTTGGTTTTTTCGGTTTGCAGTGCGGTTTCTGCCCCCCCCCCCCCCCCCCGTTTAGGGCGTTTTGATTTTTATTGTTTTTGCGTAAGATATATTTGTGGTGGCTAATGCAGAGCATATTCCACCTATATTGAAACTCATGTATGCATATTAACCACCGTTTAACACTACAGTTTAGGTTTATCTTAACGTTCCAATGGTCTGCAGCATTAAGTTGTTGAAAAATTACATTCAAACAAACCTTTTTTTCACTACACACGAAACAACTCAGTGAGCAGCCGCATGTTTACACTTGTTACTTGTTGCAACATATGCAGTCCTCTGAATGTCATTTTGGTTTAGAGGTGCTAAAATTATCTTCTGTATATAGAACTTCAAGTGTCTTATGCACATTGCACTTTATCTATGTAGTAATAAAGAGTAGTATATTTCACCGGGTATAATCCCTTTACCCAAAAAAAAATAAAGAGTAGTATAATTTTACATGTTATATCTGTAGTCTGAAATGAAACGACCCCTCTAAATACAAACCGATAAAGAAATGAAAGACTAAATCAAGTCAAATGTGGTAGCCTCAAATTTATTTAAAAGAATCAAAATTTCATTATACCCAAATGAATTACATTATAAAAGGACATAAACACATTAAAAATCCCTAGCAGTCACTTTAGCTTAAACAAGGGAGTCTTTGGTTGCTTTCTTCACTTCAAAATGATTTTCTTTATCTTGATGTCCCAATAGAGGTGTATTACTGTCTTTATCTTTTATCTGAAAAACAGAGAAAAATTAACCAAATTAATTAAAAATCATAATATGTGAAAGTATAATCTTATAGACCTCACACATGCCATGTGTGATATAGCTATGCCGAAATGGCTAGATGGTGCATGTGCTATCAAACATCATATGCATTGTGTGTGCTACACTTGATTAGTACTTGCGGACCACGTGGCACGGTTATATTCTATTGATTTGTTTTGCGTAATATAGAATATTTCTAACTGGCTACTTGGAGAGATATATTGAAATGAGATAGAGAGATAACGGTACCTGAGACCCTGGAGAGAGATCTTGTTTCTTTTTGTTTTCATAGGTACAAAAGTAAGAGTACAAGCCCATTCCAACAATGGCAACAAGTATTCCAATGATGTTTCTATTTGTGAAAGGGTCATGTAGCAAAGTGTACCCAAATCCAAGAACAAGACATGTCTTTAGATGTCCTAATACTTGGTATGTAACCGGTGATGTTTTTCCAATCACCAAAAATGTACTGAAGTTCACAGAAACCGCAATCACGCATGATAGTATAATGAATCCCTGCATAAATTATCAGCACATAACATCTCATGTATTAAATATATGGAAACCATAAGTGTTAACAAAAAAATCGTCATTTTTCATGTTTAGTGAGAATAAAGCAGAGAAGGGTAATGGAGGAATACCAAAATGAGAGGCGAATATTTGAAAGCAAAAACATTTTGTTTAGTGAGGTACTGGTCTACTACAGGACCCGTGACAAACAGAATGGCTGCTTGAAATGGGGCTGATTGATACAGCAGTTGAGTTGATGACACGTTTAGTCTCTTCTGGATCGTGTTTGTTAGCTGAAATTACAGCATTGGTTAAGGAATAACTTTGTCATTTTAGATTACTCCAATTTTCTAGCACTTTTGTGAAGTAGGACAGTTAATATTTTGTATAATCAGGAAACTGAACCACAAACGATTAAATAAAGGGGAGGATACAATTTGGCCAACACATGTGGTGGCGATAGCTAGAAGTGAGAGGACTGTGCCAAGAAAATTGAGCTGAAGATCCGTCACTGATGCTATGCCAACTCCGACAAGTAGGAGGAAAAGAGATAGCTTTATTTTCTGGCTGCAATTTGTGATGAACCGGATTAAGTTTTAACTTGGTATACTAAGAAATATGAGTTAAAAATAATGTGCATTTACCTGAACTGTTTTTTCAAGAAAAGAGTTTCTAAGAGGACGGTGAAAGGTATAATTGCAAGTTTGGTCATCTATAAAACAAACACCAAAGATCAATAAAATGAAATTAAATATCTGAGCCGCATGTGTTGAGTATGCAAAAAGGCGTATCGGAGTGAGGAAAGTCCACAGACCTGATAAAAGCCAATGGAGTTAAAGCCAAGGCTCAAGTTTAGAAAACCAATTGAAACACCATTCAGGATTCCAAACAGGATCACAGTCTTCATATCAATGCTCTTATTCTCAAAGAAATTAAGACGACGTGCCACATGAAGCGTGCAATATGTTACCATTAGATGCCAACTAGTCAATGTTGTAGCTTCAAACGAAAAAATAAGTTTCCATTAGTATGCATAGTCATCGGTAGAAAAACATGATGTATGTATACATAAACCATCATTTACACCATTATGCATAGTCATTACTTATTCAAAATGTATATTCTAATAAGTAAAGAATTAGAATTATATCATGAGTTATATGAAATACGTTGCTTTAATCAAGTTGTTTATTATGATAATGATGACCCAACCACCAGCCATTGAGTAATAGAATTATTGTTTTTTGTCCAATCTAATCATTTGAAAACTGGTTAAATGTGTGTCTAATACTACATATGGTTGCTTGGCATGCAAGTAAACAGAAACATAAAAAAGTTTACCAAAATGAAAACCAAGATTGCTCATCAAGGCTTTGTTGCAGATAACAATTGACACCGATGATGCCACAGATAGAAACAATGCCCCGATGGTTCCCAACTGATACCCTGTCAATTCTCCCATCTTCGAAAACATGTAAACATGGAGGAGACTTGATTAGTTTATTATTTGATTGAAAGAAGTAAATAGAATTCGATGTACGGTACATGTACATATGTACCTATTAAATATATGAAACGGATAAATGTTGATATAAATGCATACAGAGTAATTTCGATTATATTACAAAACATTGAAAACTTTTTGTAGACAGCTAAAACTAATATTAATCTGTTTTTACTAACCATGTTACAACTTACAACAGATGCATTCATGCATTCCTCTATGAAACAATGTTAGTTTATTTTTGAACTATTCTAAAAGCATATAGTTATCTGATATCATCTAGTATTCGCCTATAAAATTTTGTAGTCGCTACAAAGCACAAATTGTTAAGGCAAATGATCCTAACGTTACATTATCATACGAGAAACAAAATAAATTAAAAGGAAATCAACCTTGCTACTAACTTGATCCAAAAATTATAGTTACAACTTACCTTAGTTGACGTAGGAATCAGACTGCTATACGAGAGCAATGGGAGCACCTACAAATTTCGAAACAAAATATAACTAATTAAGACAACTTTTTTTCTTCATAATGAAGTGAACACACAACAAGATAGCACCAAACTAGCACAAACAATAGATTGATCATACCTTTAGATACGAATATAGCGATTGAATCCAAAGAACACGAGGCTGTTAAAGTAGCATGTGATGATATACAGATAATGTTCCGTCGGTCGAATATTGCAAGCATGCAATTGATGTTTAGTAGAAGTGAAGCACAATGTGAGAAGATTGTGTGAGAATGAATGAATGTATAAGGTATGGAGGGTTTATATTTTGTGGTCTGGCATCTGCATCATCGGTTGGTACCAATTTTTGAAATTTTTTTTATATGTTTTGCTTCAATATCAAGGCAAAACTAATACGCAAACATAAATATTTGTTTTAATTTCCATATAGTATCCTAGCTAGCCGTTATCAACTTTATAAGTAAAGTCAAGGTCATGTCATTTTTGTAATATCTCTACTACAAGTTACACCACCAAATTGTGTCACCAATTGCCAACTTTACATTATAAGGTGGTTCACAAGCTCTGAATATTATCTATACAAGTAAATTTCTATTTTTACACAATAAGATGTACTTTCTAAAAGAGTTTTTATGCTATAGTTGTGAGTGTAATGATAATATCGGTACTATTAGTCGATTTTGTACAACGAACACTCGATTGATGTAAAAAGCTATATTATGCCGCGTATGATTATAGCATGTTTAAGAAACTATCATTGTGGTTGTATGTGCTAAAAATGTTTTAAGGTTGTTCATTGTTTTTTCGTCATAATTTCCTGTATGGAAAAAAAAAATGTATTGTATACTTTGAATATATGGTAAGGCACCAATTTAGAATTTTCCTATGAACACTTGTGCATTGGCTTCAATACCAAGCAGGATGGTAAGATGAGTACTATAATTTTGTATAGTTAGGAGATAAATAACTTCAACTACAAGCAACCTTTAGCTATTACATATGACAACTGAGTTTAAATTCCCTAGGTCTTTAGTTAAACATCAAATGCAATGAACAAAAAACATTAAAAGGTATATAGAGGCATGGGTTTATTAAAAAAATAGAGTTGCATTTATTTGTTAGGTGGAATGAAGGCATCTTGAATAATACTCCAAACAGCTTGGGTTGGGACTCAACAACCTTTGCTTACTAATTATTCAAGTTAATTTGTCATTGATGTAACCCTCTTAACACACATTTCCACTAAATCCCACAACAAAATCATGCCTCTTCCATTTACTTTCAATAAGTTTCCACTAGAAGCTCTTTATGATTAAGTACACCAAAACAATGAAGATGGCACACTCGTCTCCAATAATTAAAAGACAAGTAGCTTAGCGGTATTTGTGACATACTCCCGAATATAAGGGGTTATCGGTTCAAGTCCTGAGACGTGTGTTTATTTCTTAAAAACTAAAAGCTTGTCCCCAATCGTTATCATAGGTTTCCTTTTCGTAAATGTTGATAGCAAAGCTAAAAGGCAAGTAAAAAATGATCATCTTTAAGATGAATATGATGTTTTGTGTGGTCTATTGATACTAGTAAGGCATCATTTTCAGATGGAATCCAAATGTGAACAATACAATCATAATTACTCAGTTTTTTATTGGTTCAACTTTAACCATACTCTAACCAATTACTATAGTTTTCCCCATTTCCACAAAAAAAAAATTTTTTGGCTTGCTAATACTCCATAAGAAAGCCAAACACAGTTTCAGATCTACTAGTATGCTGCTTGTTTAGATTTATAAAAGAACTTTTGTTATAACAAGCAATCTAGATCTTTAATGATCTCCAGACACTACCAAAATATTTGCAAGTGACATACATGCTACTCGGATTCCTTATAATTCTCCTCTTACTCGAGAGCCAGGACATTGACATTGTTATTTTTGAGCAAAATTGATCGGCTAACTAATACTAGTATATGTTGATCATATTGGTGTAGAGAGAAGGAAGATAAAAAATACTTTTAGATTATACAAAAGTATCACCAAAGGTGAAAAGGCACCAACGTTACATACAAATAACATAATGTATGTCAGGTTAACACAGCAAACCAAAAAGAAACAACTGCTGAATCTAAAACTCGGTGTCATAATGTAAACTATGCACAAAAACTGACATATTCTGGCCTGGTCTGATCATATAATGACTATAGGCTATAGTACAAAGTATGCTATGGATCCCTATGGCGAACACAAAAGCCACCTCAAGAGATAAATCGGGCTTTGGTCACCACCTTCCAAGACGTGGATGAAAGGCCAAAGAGGGTCATCAAGAAACAAAACAATGTACATATCTGCCTACATGTGTATGTGTGGACTTCAGTCCTCCCTTTCCCTAAGCTTGAAGAAAGCTTTATCAGCATTTGCAAGCCGATCTTGGAACAATGCCCATTCGCTTCTGCATCTATCTCTGACCTGTTACGAAAATAAGAAAAAAACTTAAATTTATATTTCATATTTTTAGAAGAGGAATCATAATCAGTTAAAAGTAAGAAAACATCATACCCCTTTCCATGGAGCTTCACCGTTCTCAGACTTGCCCTGAATCAACACAAATACAATCATGTCAGAACTCAGAAGTATAGAACAAATGATGGTTCATAATTCAAACAAAATGGTGACTCACCTGGCTCCCCAGTGAAGGAACAACTTGGTGAATGATCCATTGTGAATCAACGACGCCGATTTTCTCGTGTGCAGGCTGTGAGAAGAAGGTTTATCGAGTATTGTTATTATATAATATGGTTTCATACTGTAACTGAAACATGTGTATATGAGATGCAAAGAAGAAAAAAAATGAATGACAGACCGTTACGCATCTTCTAAGTGCAAAATCTAAACCCCATCCATGCACCAAATCATTCTGCAAAAACAAAAAGAAGCCAACATTTGCATTAATATAAATGGTAGGATCCAAAGGTAGAATGTTTTGCACTGGTGACTACTGACTAGACTGAAGACATATAAATCCTAAAAATTTTGGAGTATATGACGTCTCTCTAGACAATATAGCGAAATATATCTTTACCTGAATCATATGCCACACACACCGCCATGCTGTCCGAGAGAATACAGGAGCCATAATCTCTACAAATCTGGATAAAAACGGCACAATATTTAAGTAAAACATAGTGACATGCAATTACACACAGAGACAGGGAGAGTACTTACGCTGCACATGGAGGCAAATGAGGATCACTGCACCATCCAGGTTTCTCGTCTGTGTCCCTGTGAACCCATATAGGCAATTAGAACTTAAGTATGGCCCACATTTAGAAGCTTTATAAGAAACAGCATAAACAATCATAACCTACTTGTGAACTTCTTTATCACCTCTCCTCTTTGTCATTTGCCAAGTTAATCCATTATTGGGTTCAAGACCAGGCTGAGAAATCTCCAAACCATGTTTCTTAACTAAATTAATATACCTGGAATATAATGCATAAGAGGTTAGCTTTACCGGTATACCCATTCATAACTTTGAACTTACTGAAAGAAACAACTCGTAAGCAAAGAGAGAAATATACTTGTCGGCATTGAAGTGTTCAACACCAAGATCTTCATCCCATATAAAAATATACTCATATGCTGCTACAATATCTGGATGCAGAAACCTCTTTGCATACCACCTATTAAAAGGTTGACAACAATTAAACAAAAGAAATCCCACTAAGCTTGTATTGACATAGAACCTTAAACACACCATTTGGTTTGCTTCTTTACGCTAATATGTATTGCCTGCTTTGACCACTCGTATTGATCCCACTCCGTAACTAGGCCATCATAGTGAAAAAGTAAAATTTGGAAATCCCCAGAAAACTACAAACAGTAATGACCAATCCTCAGTATCCACAAATAAGCATCAGATTTAGTAAATACGAAGGAATGGGTATATTGTTGAACCTTTTTGATTGATTTATCGATATTATCCCTCTGACCCCAACCAACAGTAAAAGTTACCAAGTACTTTGGCTTCTTCTTCAAATCCTGAAATTCCAACAATTCTATAAGCTGATTTGCATATAACTTTTATAAAAAACAGCAAGCACAAAGTCATATAGAAAAGAATTCCCAATTACACAACAGCATAGACCTTGTGATATAAAGGTTCACAGCTAATCATCACACTATATGCAAATACATGAACAAAACATTTGGAACATATACCTCACTAGGTTCGCCCCATAATCTTCTCAAAAATAAGTCAGTCTGTGGGACTACAATTCCTGGAGGCAATGACTCTGCACCGCGAGGATTTGTTGGAACATAGATCTGAAACAAAAGAGCAATGAGCTAATCACTCGACAAAAAGGTAACTAAGCAAAGTGTTAAGCTATAAACTCTATATTATCATGCAAAAAAAGAAACAAAGGTAGGGTACATTGTGGACCACGGCAGCAGACCTTAACTCATGTTGTGTTCCAGATTATATCTTTCAAATACCTTTAATCACTCAAACAGGGATCAATATGCATAATAGAAGTAGAACAATGTTTCTGTTTTGGTACAATAGTTTTTATCTTTAACCGATGTAATATATGCTGGTTGCTACAAGCAATCATGTCAAAGTTAGTACTAAATATCCTTGGGATAGATACCTTAGGTATTTCAGGTGTATTCCCTGAACCAAGATTTTCAGGGAAACTGCGTTCACGAGATTTAGATTGATCTTCATGCATGGTTATATCAAATGGTGAATATATACTTGAAGGTAAGGTGACCTGCAAAATATCACTTAAAATCAAATACATGGTTTTTGCAGTGAAAGTATATCCAAGAGTCGGAAGTTACCTTGGTAAGAGAAACAGATGGAAAAGAAACACCAATAAAATATCCGACGACAATTCCCATAATTGTAGTTATAACTAGTTTTGCACTGCCATTCGACTTCTTGAAAACACCACTGCATAAAATAATAACAAAGTCAATAAATCAATATCACTCAAACCCAACCGAACTTGCGCTACTGAAAGATAAACCAACATACACACATCTAGTGTGATACAATGTTCAGCAAAAATATGTCAACTAACCTCCGATACATTCCTTTCATTGTTTTAGCACTGCCCAATGGCAAATGCCAATTTCCAGGAAATTAATGTGAGTAATTCCTTATGGATTTACAGCGTCCTCCAGTATACTACAGTGCAAAAGTTTTGAAACAGTGCTTGAATACCTGAAAAACGATTAGAATAAAAGAAATGTCTCATTAACACGAAAAAAAGGCTACAGCATAGAAGCACAACTTGAAATCCCACTTAGCATTAGAAAAATCAAATTAAATACTAATATCACAAAACAAGTTATAAGAAAAGGATAACATAGCATAGATGATTCAAATGACGAAATGTATCAGTCCCCAAGGAACAAAGATGTAACGTGTAATGCGGTCATCATCACAATACTGATAACTAAGAAAAATAATACCAAAAGTTTAATATATAAAAGAAATGTATTGCAAATATCGGTAAAATCGGTAATCAGATTATTTAAGTCAAACATATTATAACCACTTGGGGGTGGCCAAGTGGTAAAGAGCTTATGACTATCATTACTGATATGTGGTCGGCCGAAAGATTGGAAACCATGGTTACCCAATAGAAAGTCAAACATATTATGATATCGTCATTAAGCCACATAAGACAAAGAAAGATGAAAAAATCTGGTAAACAGAAAACTAGAAAAATAAATCAAATTAATTTCATATGCATGCAATGTCAAGTTACCAACATGCTCAGTTTGGCCTGCACTTATCCAGTCCTAACCTTGCCTCCTAACTCCTAAGCTCCCAAGTCAATATTGTAATCACTGGGGCACCATGGGCACAAGCCACTGATAAGACAAACTGGCTTACCAAACTGTGTATATGATGGCTTGCAATAGAATATAATTTGATTTAATTTCAGGGAACTTGCAAGCAGGCAGCTAAGTTTGTCCAATATCCTCATATTTGAGAGATAAAGTGGCCTACAATCGCAAGCTTAAGCTTTGAGGTATTCCAATGCACTGCGGCGGAGCCAGAAAGTTTTGCTCGAGGGAGCACACTTTGATAAATTTTAGAAACTACACTACAAATTGGTTCTTAGAGGGCGCAAATTACAACAAAAGCCAGATATTTTAGAAAATTTACACTAAAATTTTTTCGCTAGGGGGGCACGTGCCCCCCTCCTGTCTCCGCCAATGAATGCACACAAAAAAATACAATAAATTAAGTAGACAGCTTCAACACAATCACAACTGAGATACCATCATATTTCACATCTTAATTTTCTACAATAACTTATGAAAATAGTGTCTGACCCGCATTTGGACGCTTCGGGCCAAGGTTATCTTATTATTAGCACATATATGCATGTGTTTAGAATAAAATAAATAAATTAATAGCACAGTAAGTTATCTTATTAGCATATAATTCACAAATTTTCCAGCTTTACCGTAATTATGAACATGCTAATGATTTGTAACATCTACCTTAATAGACTCTAACACTTCACCAACAGCATGCTAAAAGTAGAACAAAATCAATGAAATTGTGAGTTAATGGTGGCTACATGTTTGGAAACTGGTATTTCTCAATCAAATTTATTAAATTGCCAAATTGGTTCAATATAACTTAGTCTAAAGTAGCTAGTAATAAATGTGTTTATACATTTAACTACTTCGTATATACTTAATCCTAAAATAGAAAAGATATCACAGACCTCATATTCAAATCCCCATTCTATCCTTATACGGAGACACGGAGTAATAAACTAACTAGTGAGCAGTGACTAGAATTCCAATTCGAAAAACCACTACATTATATTTATGCCAAATTCAGTTTTACTCTAAAGTGAAGGTGAAAGAATCAGTCAAAAATAGACGTGCATTATATCACTAATCTATAAAAACAAAAACAAAAAAACACAGCTGTACAAAAACAAACTGATTCACCATCTATATAATTCACCAATAACTGTCGATACGACACTTATAGTAACGCTTAAATCAAACCAAAAAANAAAAACCTTAAAAAAAAGTTACTCAGATCAACATTTTACTCCGGTTCCACTTCAATATCCGACCACAACTACAGAAAGGCAAACATTAAAACCGACAGTATTCCATCAACTCGTTACATTTTCAGAACGAAATATCAATATATCCGAAACCACAAATCGAATTATCATTCCCTTGGATTCAAACCGAAAACCGCCAGTTCCGATTTACGCAACCTAACAACTGATCTGCTCTAACAAACACATCAACAGCATTCACATAAAAAAGTTACAAACACATAAACTAAAATTTACAAAAAAAAAATAAGATCCAGTTGAAAATCACACTGATCTAAACTGACTAGACATATAAATAAACCCTAATTTAAACATTTTGTAGCTGCTACCAGATCAATCACATATTCACATTATAAGTGCAAAATGAAGACATAATCAACTTAATTAAACATAAATCAACAAACAGATATAATAATATTTATATATAATTTTGAAATGAAATAATTATTTAGGGTTATAGGAGCTTTACAGGTTTTAGGTGACGAGAGAGAGAAAGGGAACGCCGTTATTTTTTTTTTCAGTTTTCCTGAGACATCGCTATGAATTCACGGAGATTTTGCTTTTTTATATATTATATTTCGGGTTTAAAAAATATTTAAAAGAAGAAAGAATAATTAAGCATGTTAATATTTGAGTTCAGATTCACCGTCTTATTATTAAGCTGGTCTGGTTGGGTTGGGTGTCCACGTTAAGTTTCGAGTCCATTTCCTATCTCTTTCCTTGTTCTTTTTTCGGATATTACTCCTCCATCAAAACATTTTTTTAAAGGTTCGAATTTAATTATTCATTACTAAAAGTAGATAATCATGGGGCTTATGGTCTAGTGGTAAAGGCTTATGCCCAAGTGAGAGTAGTACCGGTTTGGGTGACCGACCGGGAAGTCCTCACTTGGGAACCACAAGCTCTAATGATATCAGGCGAATCGGGAATAGGAGTGGGGTTATCCCCTAAGGAGAGGCTCGCGGTTGGTATCTCTGCCCGAGGATGCGACACTAACTCGAGCCAACAACTAACCCGCCGTTAAAAAAAAATAAAATAAATAAGTAGATAGACAAGTTTATCATGTTGTTTTTGCTTAAATCATTATTGCAAAATTTAAAAGATATTTCAATTGCGGAGTAATTAGTTAAAGGCAGATATATATATCCTTCGTACAAGTTTTTGATGCACCTAGTATAATGCTTTTTATGCATGCTTTGGATATATATGCAATTATGCATTTTCGAAAAGATATATATGCAAAAACCTATTAGTTAAAAGTAAAATTGTCATCTGCTAAAAAGTAAGCAAGAGAAAACAGTAATATATATTTTTTCCTTAAACTTATTGTATTTTATTAGGGAACAACTATTTTGAAATGGAAAGACATGATATATCGTTAGTAATCAATCAATATAAATGTTTCTAGTGTTGATTATAGAGGTGTCAAAAAATGTTTAGTAAAAGTGTTGGGTCACTGAAAGTACCCAAACTTTCCTTAACTAGGATTTGAACATAAAATAACCTAAGTGTTGGATTCCCTTAAACATAATCAAGTCACTGAGTGAACAGTCATTCAGTGAGTCATCTTCAGGATGTTTAGAACAAGCCTAACGAAGAAAGGTTTTCCATTCAGTGAGGCGGACTCTCAGTGAATGGCATCTAAGCCAAAGAAGAAGATGATGGATTCAGTGAGTGATTGACAATAGCACCACTGAATCACCAAGTCTCCTCACCCAACTATGAAGACTGAAGAAGCTACCTGAAGACGTGGAAGAATAGGGCGGGATTTGGGAGGGAAAAGTTTTGAACTGTTCCAATAAAGTGCTTTATCACTTTATAAAGTTCAAACTTTCTTATTTGCGCTACAATCCAACCTAATCCTAAAAAGGTTAATCTGTCTTCTAAACCCAATATGTTGCCTTCAACAGTGAACAAGATCTTCTAAAGATTTATCTTTAGAAGTTTTAATCATATACTTGTGTATAATAGGATCATAATATAGGAAAAAGTTAAGTTGTGCAATAAGCTTAGACATTCACAAACCCGTTCTCCTCCAAAGAACCATACTTTACTCAGATAGCTCGATTGTACTTAGTGTTCACTTAAGCTTAGCTTAAGTTATGAGGAGAAACACACCATACTTGTCATTTCAATCCCAAGTGTTTATTCCCGCAAAACACTTGGTATAATCTTGATCATTTCTAATAAGAATTAAACATTGAAAAGTACTTGTGTTTTGATTACGTTTTAAGTCTTATATCTGTTTTATCAAAGAACCTCAATACATCATTACTGCCATAATGCACGTTAGATCTAACTTCATAGTTAACTTAACTGGGTAAAAGGGACCAACAAGTGTATCAGAGCCTCTGGTTTATAAAACTTTCTTAAACCACAGAGTGCTCAAAGTTTTTAAATCAAGATCCCAAAATGGCCGATAATGATGTACCCCAACTAGTCGATAAAAAGGGAGGAAGCTACTCTGCTACTGCTCCCCGACTTGAAGTTGGTAAATTTAACAAATGGAAGAAGCGAATTGATATGTGCCTTTTTACACATATCTTTCCTTCCATTTTCCGAACCAAAACGACCAAAAACACCTGAAAACGACCAAATAATGTCAAAAATATCTTTTGAGTGTATTTTTAAGCGTTTCAGGTGTAAAAGATTGAAAACAAACGAAAAGCTAAGCAAAATTGCAAAATTGTCAAAAACAGTCCCTGAACTTTCATAAAATGTCAAAAATGGTCCCTGATCAAAATATTTTCAAAGGAAAGTCAACAAGGGTCCTTGGGAATTCAAAATTTGTCAAAGTTAGTCCTTGGAATATAATTTTCAATAAATGGCAATATTAGTCCCTCAACTTTCAAACTTGGCAATTTAGGTCCTCGGTTTTTTTAAAAAGTGAAAAATGCATCAAAGGTCCTTGTGGAATTTCAAGGTTGGCAAAATAGGTCCTTGGGAGTAGTTGGGAAAATTGGCAGAATGGACCCCTCAAGTTTCAGCTTATTACATATTTGGTCCTTGTGGTATCTAAGTCTAAATCCAAACAAACCCTTTTAATAAATTACCCATCCCATTTCACCCAATACAACCCAAAACCAAAAACAAAACAAAGTCCAACCCATTACCCAAACCCACGGCCCAAAACCAAAATAATAAAACCCCCCGTTTTAATCCCATGTTTAAACCCCCAGTCAACACCCTTTGACCTTCACCCTCTCCCCCACACTTTTCTCTGCTACCAGGTACAACCACCATTCCTCCACATCACCCTTACCAAACCTTGTTCCCCCCAACCCCAGAAACCTCCAAGAAGCATTTATTATCCTTGAATCAATCCAAGTAATCCTCAACTGCCATTTGACCACTTTTCCTGTTTTCCCGCCAAAAGCAAGAAGGACGGCCAAGATCCAATCCAGGCATCCAATGGCTCAGAAGAGAAGTGGGATTTAACCAGAGGGCCCACAGGAACTCAAAAAGGTTATAAAAGAAAGAGAGAGGCAGAAGAAGGAGGAGTTAATCAGATAGTTAGTAGAATAGAGGTAGGAATAGGTTAAATTTAGTTATAAGCTTTAGATAGTTGTATTTCTGCTTTCAAAAACTTTGTATTAAATTCCAGTTTTAATAAAACTTAAGTTTGATCTTTAAAATCCCTTGTCATTTAAATTTCATTGCAATTAAATTTCAAAGTCTGCTCCTAAAGTTACATTAACTGCTTCCTAAATCTCAATAAAACTAAATTAAGTTGGTTGCTGTGAGGTGTGTGAATTGTTTCTGCTTGTTTTAGTTATGTAAGATTTCGGTTAACAAAAGTCAACAATACAGAACATGGTGGTGATGGTGTTTATAGTGATGAATGGGACTGTGGTAGTGGATTTAAGCCTATCTAAATGGTAGGCTACGGTTAGTTGAGCTAAATACCCTATGTCAGTTAGGGGTTTGTCTTTTGTAAGTGCTCATTTCCATTTTCATATTGTTAGTTCTACAATACTGAATCTGCTTTAATACATCTCCATTAATGGGTAACTGTTTGAATGCTTTTATTTGAGCTTGATTTAGTAGAATTGATAGGGTTTAAGCTTGTTTACTCATGTATGCTACTGTTTCATTTAGTTATCTCTTCATTGCTTTCATTAGCTGGATCTGCAGAATGAAGATCTAGTTGTTAGTTGAGAGTTTTGACTGTTCATTTGGATTTGGATACATTTCAGTAAGCTAGTGTGATCATTGGAGTAGATTAGTTAAGCTTGAATTTCAGATTTGTGTTGTTATCTGTTGCATTAGGAGTGTTTGGTTCTGCTATGTTTTAACTGTCATAGGTGTTCAGCTGTTGATTCTTCTGCATAAGCAGTTCACATTAGGTTAGAGTAGGCCATTATTGGTATAATATTGGTAGTTTTCTCATAGATAGTCAACATTTAGTTTAGTACCTAGAATCTGCTCATGTAGTGTAATCTGATCTTTCTCATTCCTGTTCGTGTTGTTACATTTGTATTAGTATTTATAATTTCTGAGTTTCAACATGTCAATTAAACATATAGTAATAGATTTAGATCATTGAAATTGGTAAAAGTCAAAGTAAATGTGCAAAATAAAAAGTCAGCATAAGCTGAGGAATTGCAGTCACATTATGGTTTTCAGTGCTGAACTTTGATTCAATTAGAGTTCAATTAGTTTGTTTCTGATGGGGCTTTTAGTGTTTATTTGTTCTTAGCTTGGTAGTGTACCTTTTGCCCCCCTTAGGTTTAATTTTTACTGCTTATTAGACTGCTTTTACAGGCCTGCAACTTGGGCACTTTTAGTGTATGAACTGATTTGTTAGTATCATGTAGTTTGTAGATCTGGTTTGGTATGTGAGTACTAATTGGTTATTTTGAGTTTTATTGAGAGTGATTAAGCTTGTTTTTCAGTCTTGTGCTTTTTGATTTACTGCATTGCTTATTTGGCTCTCATTAAGTGCTTAATTGAGAATATTTACTGTCATTGCTTGAATTTGCATTCCTATTGATCTGATTTACATATATTTGAGTTTATTAGAGTACTAGCAGCTTTCTGAGTCTTTTTCACATAAGTTTTGAGTCAAGTGCTTATTAATAAGCACTTGAATAAGCTGTTCTTAAGCCCAATAAGCACTTCTGGCTTATTTTTTTTAGAAGTTTTCTCTACAGTATTTTCAGAATAATGGTTTAGATTTTCTGTAAAAATTTCATAATTTTTCTCTTTCATTTACTATTTCTTTTTATTTTTAAATAGTTTTTAGAATTTAAAATCATTTTTAATTTCAAATTAAATCTCAAAAATGCAAAATTAATTCCTGCTTTTATTTCTAAATTTCATTTTCAGTTTTATAAGATTTTCAGAAAATTAATTTGTAGAATTAATTTTTCAATTTTATAATTAGTTTGATTTTCTTTTATTAAATAAAAATACAAAAATAGTTTTTAATTAATAATGAATAAATAAAAAGTCAAAAAAATAATTTTCTTTTTCCAATAATTTTCTTTTATTATTAGGATTGTAAAAACGTAATTTTCATTCCCGTAGGCTTTTTATTTCTCAAATTTCACTTTTTATTTTGCGCGTTCACGTTAATTTTAATATAAACGCGTGTTTTTAGTTTTTAAACGTTTTTAAGTTATTTAGCTTTACGTTTTTGTTAATTTAGTTCGTTTAACTTGTTTTCACTTAGAATAATCAATTTCTCACCCATAAACCTTATTCCGTTTCATAAACACTCGATCTCAGAACCGTTTTCGATACAATTCACTCCTCGTCGGGATTTAAACGACCCGGGGAATTCCTATACTCTCCTTGGTGCATTGAGCTCTTAGATTGTTGACTTTAGTTGACCAATTCCTTGGTTGACTTTTGTTGACCGTTTCTGAGCCAATCACGAATGCTTTGCTATTTGAACGGGATGGAACCTTATTACATTAAGCTTATTAATGAAGGTCCATATATCCCAAAAACAGCTGAAGGTTTAGTTAAACCTGAAGGTCAGTGGACTATAGATGAGAGGAGGGTGGTCAACCAAGACCAACGTCTAAAATGCATCATTATATCATGTCTTCCTGACGATATAATGGAATCAGTCATAAATTGTCCTACTGCAAAGCAGACTTGGACTGACTTGGTTTATAGCTATGAAGGCCCCTCAGATACCAAGGAAAACAGGGTCATGGACCTGAAACTTGAGTACAATACTTTCAGGGCCAAAGACACTGAAAGTCTCTCAGAAACCTATACCCGCTATAAGACCCTCCTAAATGAACTGACCAACGATGGTGTCACCTTGTCTAAGCATGAAATCAATGTTGGCTTTGTCAACAGTCTCCCTGAGAAATGGTTAAACTTCTCTCAGGGTATGAGAAATGCTAATAACCTTCAAAATCTTGAGCTTCCTGAAATCTTTGGAAAGTACCTCTATGAGGATAACTTAATCTCAAGGAGATACCCTGAGACCAAGAAAGCTCAGGAAATGAAAAAGACCCTGACTGCTTTACCCATATCAACTGCTTTCTACTCTAATGGTATTGTGCAGGATTATCAAGAAAACTCAGATGATGAGCCTGATGAAAGAGATAGTGAGGAGTACTTAAATGATTTGCAAAATGAATTTCAACAAAGAGCACTCCTTGCTAACTCTAAACGTTTTATCAAAAGAAACAAAGCTTTCTCTAATGCAAAACCAAATGATAATGTTGAATGTTACAAATGTGGTAAAAGAGGCCATTTTGCTAAAGATTGTTTCTCAAAAACTCTTTCAGAACCATCATACAAGTTTTCAGGAAATCACACCTCAGGAACTGGCAAATTTCAACCCAAAATGTTTCAGTCTCCTCAATATTTTCAAAACCATGCTGAGAAAAGTTCTCAAAAAGACTTTGAAGCAAAGTATAGGAAAGCAAAAGCCAAGCTTGCCCTTCTTGAAGCTGCTCCCTCAAACTCTCAGTCTCCTCAAGTTAGCAAACCTGCTCAAAACAAAAACAAGGGGCTAGTTGCTGAAACTTATGACTGGGATGAGGAAGAAGTGTCCTCAGAAGAAGAAGAAGAAGTTCATGTCAGTGCACTGATGGCACTCTCAGATGACAACAAGCTTGCAGTTGGTAAAAGCAGTGCCAGAAATGGCGAATGGGTCAACATCACCATGAAAAAGGTAAACATCTTACTTTCTATGGATGATGAATGTGATTGGCAATCCTATTTGAACTATATCAATGTTGATCTTAAGTATGTCGAAGAGCAAAGGCTAAATCTGTTTTCAAAGTTTAACAAACTCACATTTGAATTAAATAAGTGTAGGGATGAACTTCTTGTTTTAAAACAAGCTAAGCTTGAAAATGTTACACTTCAAATTCAAAATACTAAACTTGTCAAACAAAACCATGCTCTTCAAGAAGAACTTAAGAAAGAAAAAGACATCATAGAAAGTTGGACCAAGAAAAACCCTAGAGTCTATGAAACTGTCAGTCTCATCCCTAGTACCAAAAAGAAGGTAATAGGAGAGGATCAACTTCCTGAATCCTCTAAAGAGACTCATAGTCATACAACTTTCTTGCCTGCTGGTACATTCTTTACAAAAGAGATGAATCCCAAGTCAAAGGACTGGATTGAAAGACCCAGTCCTGAAGGCAATATGCCTAATTTTG